>MU190949.1:0-32029 GCA_016904865.1 Pissodes strobi
TATACTCAATTATAAAAGATTATTTAGTGTAGATTCTGAGTTTTAGAATTTGTTTAGTTTCACGCATCACCACTTTTATAATCCTCTTAATACCCTCTTAACATACTCCATAACAAATTAATTTGCCAGTCCATAGGACGTACTAGAAAATTCACAAATAGATTAACTTTTAAATAAATTTCGAGAAGAATTTGGCGATTTTTTTCATTCAAAAATACATGTATTATATATATATTTTAATCACTACAGTTCCTTATTAATGTGTAGAGCTTTAATAATGTGATTTTATACGAGTTTAATTTTAATTGAATAATCATTTTAGAATGTGGTTAAATGTACATTTTTAAACTATTTTAAGGTACCTAGTTAAAATGTATACCTAATATGGTTAGCAGTAGAATTGGCAAAATGTTAATTTTGGCATTGGTGACTCGTGATTTCCCCATCTTTAAATATAATCGAAAATACAATAATTAATAAGCAAGTGAGAAGATAATTTCGAAGAAACGTTCTTTGGACACTTTGGAGAACAAAATACTTCTAATATGTAGTATACATGAATTCAAAAAACATATCGTGAATAATTTAAACTGGATATTACTAGCCATAAATTTACTAAGGAAATGACTTATAACCTCTATGAATCTTTGAGCGATATAAACAGATCTGGTTCGTTGACTAATAAATGTAAATATTTTTCTTTTGAAAGATACTATACTACTTGGTAACTCACGTGATGATGTATCATACAAATTTAGTGGTGATAAGGCAATCCTTACTAAAATATACAAAAACATAATAAGCTTTTTGAAAAACGAAATAGAACTCCTGAAGAGGCATATAAGTACGAGAAATAGGTAGTACATACTTCCAGCCTATGCGAATGCTACACCTGTTCTAATAGTGAAAACAAAGTAAGGAAGCAGAAAGGAGACAATGGAGAGAGTCAATCCAGAAGACCTAATTGTAATAATTCTTGGACAAACAATAAACTAAGTTATTCGGCTAAAAATGTGTGCAATCTGTCGTTTTGAATTCAAACCTTATTATAGTTAAACATTTTCATTTCTAGATTTCTTTCTTTTCAAAATGGGGGTAGATTTGCCTTCGAAACGGTCTTTTTAACTTCCTTACACCGTGAGAGCTAGACCGAAGTGATCATATCCATTAAAAGATTCAGGTGGCGTAAAAGGCAATTATTTAGTACAGAACAAAATTTATCTGTGTACCTTCTTTTCTATTTTATATTTAACTGAAACAAATTTTGTGTTTTTGTTTTATTGTATTTTATACAAATGGCACAAGTTAATTTTTAAATATTGAATGAGAAATTTTAACTTGTATTTTTCTTTTTGTTAATTTGTATATTGCCACTGACTTTACCTATACATAATTACATTTTTGATATTGTGTAGTATTCGTTATTTTTTAGTTGGGTTTCATTGCTTTTTAGATCTTTGACTAAATGTTTTGCGACATATGTCAAGAATTGTCTATTTATTGCATATTCATGTTTTCTGTTCTAGTATTGCATTAGTATTAATTATCTAGGTAGAAATTAATATTTGAATATTTAATTTAGGGTATGATTATGGTAGGTAGAGGGGTCGCTCGGCCAGATTTGCCCTTCAACACGTCGACCACAATAATTGATCTTTTGTGTTCCTATCTCCAAATATTTCGAAGGTTGAGCTTTTTAGATCTCCAGGTGCCACAAGGGCATTTTCGAGATGCTTCAACCTTTGTCGAGTCAGTGCCTGACATGCGCAGAGTAAGTGCTCTGACGTTTCAGCCATAGTTTGGCAGAATCTGCATTGTTTGTCAGTGGTTTTCCCCATTTTCTTCAGGGGCCATGTTCAGTGAGAAGGTCTACGACCAGTTCTATCTCATTTTTTTGTAGCTTGAGAAGCATTTTTTTGTGTAGTTAGGCAAGTGAGAGATGAGCCTTTTGGCCTGTCCTCTAGTGATGCTACAGTTTTTCTGCAGCCATCCGCCAATCCCACACTAGCCGGGAGTTGATTCTGCTAGATGCTTTTAAGGCTGCTTGACTATCTGATAGGATATAGATCTTTGCACGTCTTAGGTCTTTTTCTGCACATTCAGAGATTGCTATATTGATAGCATTTAGTTCAGCTTGAAAGATTGTGGGAGCGTTTCCTAGAGAGCGCGCGCGAGATAGAGATATATAGAGATAGAGACAGAGAGAGAGAGAGAGACAGACAGACACAGAGAGAGAGAGATAGAGAGAGATAGAGAGAGATAGATAGAGACAGAGATTCATGAGATCGTTTTTCCCGTGGTCTTGAAATGTTTTTGTATATAAAATATTCTGTTTTGCTATAATCCTTCAAGACTTAGTCGTACTTTATTGCTAAACTAACAATTCATTTTTATTTTGTTGAAAAAGGCATCTTAATATAGATACCGAGGGTATTTAATTATATCTTGTTTAGTATAACCTTCGGTATAACAATTTATGATTGGCTTTAAGTAGTAACACCTAGAAAAGTATTAGTTGGTTGTAGTAGTATACTTTATATAACGTAATATTTTTAAAATAAAAAAAAATGTCTGTCTGGTATTTGTTGGTAGTTATTGATATTTTTTGGTAATATTATTGATATTTTTGGTAATTATTGCTGTTTTTGGATAACTATTGACCTTTTTGGTACTGTTTTTCGGTAATTATTGGTTAAGCTTGAAGAATACAAGAGGAAAATTATCTCAGGTTGTAAAAACTATGTTCAATCAATAAAGTCTTGAGTTATCTCTTAAATAAATTAAATTTGTCAATAGACTACTCCAAACTTAGAGTTAATAGACCTTTGCCTACCTGTGATATCTTCAAGTATGCACTACCTGTAGTCAAAACAAAAATATTGCTCTTGACATTTTAATTTGTTATGGACTGCGTGTACCTTGATTTATATTCTTACTAGTTTAAGAATAATACTTTATTTTGGTTTAGATAATTTATGTTAGTACAACATAGTGTTGTGTACCATTTGGAATGTGTACTTTTGTATGAACTTTAGGTAATCATGTAACAGAAACACCTACATCAAATTTTTAAGTACTTAAATACTTTATTCAAGTTCTCAAGTTGTGCCATGTAAACTGGTCCTAGCGGAATAAAATGGCATTTGACATTGAAACTTTATTTAATACTCTCATTTTTCCTTGAGTACTTACTTAATACATTATATATTTTTTAAATATTGATTGCTGTACAAAAGAAAATTGACCACCATAGTTGTGGAGAACAAAGGGCACTTAATATGATTATTAAACTAGGCAACTACCTTCATCATGTTAAACCTACCCACTTATTTAACTTAAAACTCCAAATTTGAAATAGAGTCAGAGTTAAATATGTATCTACTTAGATACTTTTCTTCCACTAAGAACCATCTATAAGGTTACGCAAAGTTGAGTGCAAAGTAATTATGGGATATAGATCTTGATATAGCCCCATCATAGAAATACAACTAAATACCTAAATTGTTTCCTTTTCTGGAAAATAGTGTAAAACAGAAAATCATGGGAGCAGAATTATAAAACAGTATTTTAAAAATTATGGCATGAAGGTACAAGGCTTGGCACAAGGTATATTTTAATCAGCAATTAAAATTACACAAATACTTTCAAAACAAAATTGAATCTGTCTAATCCTGATTATGTTTATTTTATGTTGTCATATTTTAAAATTGTGATAATGTATATGTTTTAATTGTGATAGCTAGACCTCAATATACATAGGGATTCCAAGACAAACATTTGTGCTGATTTAGAACTATTTTGTTTAAGAATGTTATATTAAATATTATAATAGATTTAAGTACTTAATGAAAAGAAAAAAACGTATGTGCCTCACCTTTATAAGCACACAACTGAAGTGAAACTTCTGAAAGAGATATTAGGAATTGAGTTTTTATTTTTTTAAGCTTTTTTTTTGTCAACTTTTGCCCTTCGAAATTTTTTTTAAATATTTTTTCCCATTTTCGAACTTTTCTTTCGCCGAAAACCGCGTTTCTCTACATTTTTATGTTTTTTTTTTTCATTATTTCGTTTTATAATTTAATAATATAATTTAACTTTCCGAACAATTTTTTCTTTTTTCTTTATTATTTTTTTTCTTATTTGGTTTTATAATACTTTTATTAACTATCCGAACAATCTCTTGTTTTTTTTTCTTATATCGCTTTATAATACTTTTATTAACTTTCCGAAATTTTTTTTACATTTTTTTCCATTTGTTCCCATTTTTCAAAAATGTTCCCATTTTTCAAAAATTTTTGTTTTTTTTTCATAAAGCATTTTTTCTTCCCCGTTTTGCAATCCCCGACCTCGTAGCTGAACTCCTTCGCCTTTTTTTAAGCTTTATAAGCACACAACTGAAGTGAAACTTCTGAAAGATATTAGGAATTGACTTTTTGATGTGTAAACATCTTACGCGGCGGTATGAGGGTAAATTTCGGCAAATGGTACGGAAATGTGCAAGCGGATGGGGACGGATTTGTGAAAGCGGCTGAGACATCATAACCATGCGCAGTGATTTTACAAGGGCTCAAATATTTGTAAATATCGATATAGGATGTTTACACATCAGTATCTCGAGTACTAGCAGACTCGCTCATTTTGATGTTTAAACATCTTACGCGGCGGTATGAGGGTAAATCTCGGCAAATGGGACGGATATGTGGGGACGGAATGTGTAAACCGATGTGACATTATAACCCGTGCGCATTGAGGAGCAAGCTAATCCAGGACGGCCGCGATTGCGCTTCTAAAAAGCTAGCCGCTAGGGCGGTATTAGATTTTCATTATATTATATATACAGTATACTATTATAACAGCCTTAACAATGAAATTGTAGTCTCCAATAAACATTACTTTAAAATATTTTATGACGCTCCTAATATTTTTCAGCTTAACTATCAGTTATCCAGGACCAACCTCAGCCATATATATACCCTCAATGACGTAAACGAATCATGGTCTTTTTTCTGGCACAATTTTCTTTATTGTTTGGAGGTTGCTTGTCCTATTAAAAAATTAAACATAAAAAACACTGAAAAAAATAAATCATGGCTAAATTCGGATTTAATAAAGCAAAGTGTGCATTTAAAGTACTTATTCTGGCTTTCTAATACTCTTGGTACTCAGGGATCTAAACAGTTTTACTCTCAGACAATAAAAAAAATATTTCATGAACCACTAACTATAGAAAAATCAAGGGGTCTTTCACTACTGGCATTACATGTACATTTTCTTGGCAGTCGCAGGCAGTCCCAGGGCAGTCAACTAGTAATTAGTGGCAGTCATAGGCAGTCGTCTTAACATTCACTGGTAGTCGCTGGGCATTCTTTCGCAGTCGCAGCAGTCCTAAGGCATTCCCTAACAAATCAGTAGCAGTCGGCGGCAGTCCTTGGAATTTAGCAGGCGATCGGCAAGTTTTGTTAAAAGGAATGGTCAAGAACCACGTAACTCAAGGGCCTCGGCAGCCAACATGCCCTGATGGCTGCTGAGCAGGGTGTTTATTTGTTTTGCTGTCTAAGCAAGTAAGCAGTGTTGCAGTTTGCGTGCCATTTTGGTGATGGTTGTGAATGACGTGTGACCATTTTTTGAGTTTATATTGAGATTTTGATAGTACGCTTTTGACGTTTAAAACATAATTTATACATAATTGGACGGTAGGTAACAATTTTATTTTTCCGCGCGAAAAATGAAATACTAGCCATGGAGTAAATATTATGAAAACAACAGACATTTAAAAGCATAAAAATAGTTTTAGAAAAAGCTAAAGATGACGCATTGTGTGACATAAGTGAGTTGGGAGTTAATCTAGCACATGATGGTGAACCACATGCATCATCCACTGTATTTTTTCCACCTACTGCCGAGCCTGCTACCCAATCTTCCGAAGAACCAGTCATTAAACCATTTGAAGAAAATATTGCAATAGAACCAAATTTAATGTTGAAATTCATGATGATGTACAGGGTGGCACGAATTCAAATCTATGTATGGCAAACTCGAAAGCCGTAAGGCGGGTCGCACACTGGAGTAACGGGCAATAAGCAACACGCAACTAGCAATACGCGATATTATCACCTATTGACACGATACTGCAGATCAAATGTGGTCTCGCACACTGAGGTGATGCGATATTGCCTGTTCGAACAAGTTGCTCTATTCCGGCGATTGATATTGCCGGCAACAAACCTGCATGTTGATCATTTCATTATCGGCGTACATTCAGGCGATAAGATTCGAAAATTGGGAGATGATTCTATCTCGAATATTAAACTGGTCGAAAAATCCCCATGTATTTATGATTATAATCGTCAAGATTATAACAAAAGGGAGATGAAAGAAAGGGCATGGGCTGCAATTGCAAATGAGCGGTAACAATTTTCAAATTTAACTGACTGTTGCTCCAGTTCTTTTATCCATATGGCTGCACTATGGCACATCAGTTCCACAAATGAAGGGTGAATCCAGGGTATTCGTTTTTTACTTTTTCGACGTAGATGCCACCAAAATAATAAAAGATCGTCACTGTTTTCTGTTGCTTCAATGTGAGACATACGTACAATATTATTTTCCGTTGCCTATCGCCAGTTGCTTGTTGCTTATTGCCCGTTGCTCCAGTGTGCGTCCGCCTAAGAGATGCAGTGTCGGTCAAATTAAGGCAAAATTGCACATTTAGGTGGGTAAACAATAGAAAGTTCTAAAATTCCGAATATTTCCAGATATCCGGAAAAAAACCGAAATATTGAAAAATTGTTGTGTTTTTTTTTTCCTGAGCTTATTTAAAAATGGATTTCAAGTTGGATTGCGTTTTCGCATTGCCACTTTTTCCGCTCTATCCAATGGTGATATTCAGTTTGGAATCCGACGATTCGTCTTCAAGGGGTCATCATCAACTTCCTTTTTTAAATACGAAATTTATTTTTTTATCGTTTTTCAGATGGTATTGGCGCGAGTATTGGCCTTATTAGGTAATATTAATATGCGTTTTTATTTTTTTTTATTTTAATTTTTTTTTCAAATTACTTATTTTGCTTTGACGTAAATTTAAATAGTTTGTTACTTTTGAAATTTTTACATTCTATAAAAATATTTTATTTTGTTTTTTTTTGTGTTAAGTGGAAAATCAAAACCTTTATTTTCAATAAAAATAAAATATATTAAAATTAAATAAACAAGTTCATTTATTTTTTACCCCAAAGCAAAATAAATAACTTAAAAAAAATACATAAAATTAAAAAAAAAACAAAAAAAAATTAAAAACACATTCATATTTATAACACCTTTCAAACTGAATACCACCATTGGATAGAGCTGAAAAAGTGGCAATGCAAAAGTGCAATTCAATTTGAAATCCGTTTTTAATTAAGCTCAGGAAAAAATAAAGCAATTTTTCAATATATCAGTTTTTCCGGATATATCCGAAAATATTCGGAATTTTAAAACTTTCTAAATGGCATATTGTTAGACACCTAAATGCGCAATTTTACCCTAATTTGACGGACACTGTATCTCTTACGGTTCTCGAGTTCCCATTACAGAGACTCGAATTCGAGTCACCCTGTACCAAAAGATGCTGAAAATGTCAAAGATATTGATAGTTTAACTGTTCATGATTTTAGTGGAAAAAAAAACATGGAAGTCGACTCGGAAAAGCGATATTATCGGTACATCTCTGCTAAAAATGTGCGTAAATAAAAAGACAATGGTAGTACGAATAAGTACTTTATGTTGGTATTTTCGTAAAAGCATCATGGTAGGCCTCTAGTGATAGACTTATCAGGTCAAGTCCCCCAAGCAAATGTAGAACTTCTGAAAAAAAACTGCCAAACAAATAAACCAACCAAAAATTAAAATTCTAAGAAAGAAAAATAGAGACAGAAGCAGTGAGGAAAGTTCTAAAGATTTTACCACAGTTGAACAGTTAAGTGAATTTGAAAATTAATAATTTTCAGATGTTGAGTTAACAGAAAATCAAAACACTACTACTTGTAATACCATAAAACAAGAAGAGTACTATGCTGGTGTTTTTTACGATGGATATTGGCCGTGTTGTCGAAATTTTACCAAGCAATAAATATAAAATGAAATTTCTTAAGAAAGAACTTGACGACTTCATATAGCCAGTAAAAGATGGTATTCAGATTGTAAAATAAGAATTTATTTTGTATGAATCAATTAATATTGTTGGAAACTATCCCTTTAAACTGAAACACCAGGAACAAATGGAACTTGAAGGAAAATACAAAACATTAAAAAGAGTGTCTAATTACTTTTAAAAGAATAAATGTACTGGATCATAAAAATTGTACAACTATTTTTTGCTGTTACGTCATAGCTTGGCATCTCTTTTTACACCATGGACGTATTTTCTACATCAATGGTAAGATCTTTGGTAGAATGTCATTTGACAGGTATCTCGACAGGTATCGACTAGTGTCAAACGACGGATTTTTTTTAAACCGCGGAATAAATCTTTTTTAAAATAAATCGTCGGTTTAATGAGAAGGAGCGAGCTCTTATTTTCGAACTTTTTAATTATTTTTCTCGAGAAAGAGATGTTGGTTAATCACTAAAATTTTTATAACGTCCCTAACCGTGACGTAAAGGCAAATAATAGTTGTAAAATCTACATGTTATAATTATATTTTTTAAGAGGACATTGCAAGAATGTTTATATTATATTTTTTAATAGGATATTTTAAGAATTTTTATATTTTATGCAGGGTGTTATATATTCGAAGCGAAGTCGGTATGAGGATCCCATAACCATGGGTGATACAGTGTTTAGCAAATGGAGACAAGTAAATCCGCCATTCTAAATACCTAATAACTATACGAAATATTACACCTGCTTACATTTTAGTTTGTTTTTCAAAAATGTCCATTATTTTCGATAAATGGGGTATTTAAATATACGACCTTGGTTGCTTAGATTATTCCTGATTTTAATTTGTTCCTATTTAGTTTCTTAATAATACCTAAAAATTTCGCTAAAACACAAATAAAAAGAAATGGGAGAACACCAGGGCCTTGACCAGGGCATAAAAAATAATTATTTATGGTATTTGCTTTTGTTGGCAATACCTAGTAGACTTGAAAGTCTTTGGCAGTCGCAAGCAGTCTTAGGCAGTCACAAGCAGTTCCTAAACATTTTAGGCAGTCTCTAGCAGCCTATAAAATTTTACGGCAGTCCTTAAAGTCACTGGGCATTCCCTGGCAGTCGCGCTTAAAATGATATTTTGGCATTACATGTACATCTTTTTTAAAAGTGAGAGACCCCTTGAGAAAAATACAATTTCCTGAAACAAAAACTAATAGATACCGCATACAACTCAAAAATTATCTGGCATGTAGTAAACACTAGTTTGGGAAAAATAAAAAAAATAACAAACCCTAATATAATTTTATCTAATGATACTTACATAACTAACTCATTAGAAATTAGTAATGAATTATGTAGTTTTTTTGCCACCAGCGCCGAATACTTAATAAATTCAACCTACAATGATAATTTCAGCATATCGGATTGCACTTCCTGCGAACCTTATTTACAATCCATTTTTTTTTCACATCTTTTAGTACACTCGAGTTGTACTCTGCTTTAAAAAAATTAAAAAACAAAACAACATACTCTGGCCTGTATGATGTCACAGTCTTTGTTTTAGAACAACTTTGGGATCATATTAAATGCCCCATATGTCATATTTTTAACCTATCGCTCGACAAAGGCATGTTTCCTAACAACCTGAAAGTGGGCGAGATAATTCCACTTTTCTAAAAGGGTGATAGAGAAAATATAGAAAATTATAGGGGAATTACAGGTCTTTCCACAATATCGAAACTGTTTGAAAAAGCAGTTTTAGAAAACTGAAAAGCAGTTCAGAAAACTACTTGAGATGTTCCAGACTAATTACTGACCAGCAGCATGGCTTTAGAAAAAACTTTTCAACAAATACAGCTGCTTTTGAGCCTTTAAACTTCATCTACACGGGCATTGATTCATCATATTACACTCTGGTCTTTTTTTTTTCGACCTAACGCGGGCTTTTGACTGCTTGAAGAGTTCATTTTTAAAAAAGAAGATGGACGGGTTCGGTATTAGAGGTAAAACCAACGACTGGCTAACTTCATATATGGAAGAACGCAAAATAAAAGTAAGAATTGGGGAGGTGATATCTCAGGAACAAAAAATCAACTGCGGTGTGCCACAAGGCAGTATATTATCACCTTTGCTATTTACACTTTTCGTTAATGACTTAGAACTATCTGATAAAGATACCAAATTAATTAATACTTTACGCAGACGACTGTACCGTGGTGATTTCGGCAAATAGCCTTGAAAATCTGGAAAATAAAGCCAATGAGTCTCTAAATAAATTTGATACATGGTGCATGAAAAACAGGCTTATTTTTAGTGAATCAAAAACTTGTTATATGACCTTTTCACAGCGCAAAGGTTTTCCTCATGACACAATATTATCCCTAAATACTAAACAACTTAACAAAACTGACAACATCAAATTTTTGGGTATTTATTTGGATCCTCATCTAAAATGGTTTAATCACCTGAATCACGTGGCTAGTAAACTTAACATATTTTGCCATCAGAAACCTCAAAAATATCCTAGAAACTAAACAACTTCTTAATACATACTATGCCCTAGCGTATAGTCATATGAGTTATGGCATCATCTATTGGGGTCAATCATCAGAATTATCCAGAATATTTATCCTACAAAAGAGAATAATCAGAAAAATATTTTCACTTAGCACTTTAGATTCTTGTAAACCACTTTTTCAAAAACACAAAAATTTGCCACTTCAGTGCATTTTAATTCTACATGATATGCTCTTCGTAAAAAAACAATCTAACAGATTCTCACAAGCCTCAAACATACATAGTTATCCTACAAGGGCTAACAACAACATATACATCCTTCCCTACAAAACAGCTTCCTTTCAGAAAAGCCCATATTGCTTTTAGCAACATGTATAACCAACTACCAGCAAGTCGAAAAGAAATAAACTCATTTACTAAGTTCAAAAAAAACAGTAAAAAGCTATCTCATTGAGAGATGTTTCTATAAAGTCAATGACTACTTTACGATTTTACGATAGTTCTTATTTTAATGCATTTTAGCTATATAACCTAATTCAAGTCGAATTTAATTTATAAATTGTAAAAGACTGGAGGCTCCAGATGAGAAGCTCAAAGTCTTGTTACTGTAAGTTTCTGTGAAATGTTTTAGCAAAACTTTTTGTAGCTTTTTAGCTCTTACTTTTAAGTTTAGTTTTAAGTATTGTTTTGTTAACTATTCCTATACAACTTGTAATTGTCAAACAGGAAGAATGAAATAAATAAATAAATATTATAAATGCGAATAAATAATATTATAAATGCGAATGTGTTTGTTTGTTTGTTTCTTACGCTTTCACGCATAAACTACTCAACCGATCATTATGAAATTTTGTACCGATATTTTCAAGAGTATAGTAAAGGACATAGGACACTTTTAGCTTTTACCCGCGGCTTCGCTCGCGTTGATTTTTACGGTTAGTTTTAATCCTATTTTTTTATTTTCTTTAAATTATATTTGTAAAGTTTTTTTTCTTGTTTTTGGGCATGCCTTGGGTTAGTTTTGGTTAGTTTTTGTTTGTTGCGCCCCTGTAGCGAACGAAGCGAGCGGAGAGCTATGCGTGAAGTGTAATATTAGACATTCTAATCCAAACGTTACAAATGTAAATATCGCACGTCAGGCGGTATCTGTGACGGGAATGTGTTTTGCAGGCTGTCTGTAACCGTTAGTGTAAAACGTGTTCTTTCTAACGCCAGAATATAGGCAACCAATTCTAAATAAGTGGTTGCCTATATTCAGGCGTCACGCGGCCTAAGGTGGCATTAGATTTTCATGTCGATGATGTCGATATAGGATATGTTTACACATCATTGTCTCGGGTACCAGCAGACTCGCTCAATTTTTATTTTTTTTATTTTTGTTTTGAAGCTTTTTTTCTCAACTTTTGCTCCCGGTTTGAACACTTTTTTTAATTTTTTTTCCTTTTTTTCAACTTTTTTTTTCGCCGAAAACACCGTTTCTCTAACTTTCAACTTTTTTTTGCCGAAAACAGCGTTTCTCTAACTTTTTTTTATGAATTTCTTCTCTTTATTTCGTTTCATAATACTTTTAACTTACCGAACATTTTTTCTTTTTTTTATTATTTTTTTCTTCTTTTCTTTGGTTTTATAATACTTTTATTACCTTTCCGAACTTTTTTTCTTATTTCGTTTTATAGTACTTTTATTAACTTTCCAATTTGTTCCATTTTTCAAAAATGTTTGTTTTTTTCCATAAAGCATTTTTTTCTCCCCATTTTTGCCATCCCCGACCTCGTAGCTGAACTCCTTCGCCCTTTTTTCGCCATTTTTTCGAATATTTTTGGGTATCTGGGGAGGTGAAGGGTATAATTATCCCCCCTCCCCCCCCGTGAGCAGGGGTCGAAGCTTGTCAGACTTTTGATCCGAGGCTCCGTTGCAGAGATATCGGCAAAAAACGGTTTTTTCCCTGTAGCTCACCCTATTCTCCCAAAATTAATTATTTTATTTATTTTCTTTACCCCCTCTCCTGGTCGAATGGAAGGGGGGTCCAGTTTTCATCCACGATCCTCATGGCTATATATCCTGAACATTTACACCCTCTAGCTATACTGGAACATGCTTAATTAAAGGGACGTTTCACTTTGATAACAATTTCAACTTTGATAAGCATTTCACTTTAATAAGCGTTTCATTTTTTCTGAATTTACCCTCGCCAACAACCGCAGAGAAGCGACAAAAGCCGTCGGCACCTTTGAAGTTGGAGAGCCAAGTTCAGTTTGTCATATGTGACAGATGACCGGTTTAATACACTGAGAGAAATGTAATGAAGGGAAAAGAAATGCTATACACCGATAAAACATGTAATTAGTTACATGTTTATTATTTACTTTATTAAAAATGAATTATGAATAGTAGTTATCTTTTACGATTTAACGGTTTAACTCAGAGTTTACTGATTTGTCGCGTTCTAACCTTTTTGAAGTGAATACTTCTTTGGTTTCATGAGAGTGATTTTACAAGGTCGCACCACGACATGGTTTATGTTTTCATCTCACGTTACGAAATTTTCGTATCGTTGATTGGACGACTAACCCAAACTAACCAAATCTATTAAAATTGTTTATAGCGTATCGGAACCGGCTCAAATAAGTAAAATAAACATAAACATAAACATATTTATTAAATCCTTGGACTTTACAGGTAACAAGTATGGATCAAGTCAAAGTGTCGGCGCATTGCTAATAATGGGCCGTAGTAGAGCTTATTGTTGTACATATAAAACTATAGGTATAATAATACAAACATTATTTGATACATATATAATAGAACTAATGGAAACGTGAAAAGTAGCAATATTGCTAACCTATACGTCCAGATATTCGTGAACATTATAGAAACTATAGCTTATTAAATATTCTTTGACAGACCTTTTAAAAGCGTTTCCATTCAGTTCGTACTTAAAATTATCTGGCAGTTTATTGTATATTTTCGCCCCAATATAGTAAATATTATTTTCAACAATACTAAGGGTGTGAATCGGATACACTAGATCAAAACGGCCACGGGTACCATAATTATGAAAATAATTGTTCTGATAGAATTTTTGAAATTTTTTTCTTACGAAAAGAAGCACTTCAAGAATGTATAATGACGGTAGCGTAAGGATCCTGCATCGCTTGAACAACGGCCTACAAGTAGCCAGTCCAGCCGCCCCCGCAATTGTTCGAATCACGCGTTTTTGTATCTTAAATGCACGAGTCAAGTGGGGTGAGCCGCCCCAAAAAATTAAACCATACTTTATATGGCTGTAAAAATGAGCATAGTAATACGAATAAACAACATCTATTGAGGAAGTCTGTTTCAAACGATAAATGGCATATGAGCAGATAGCCAATTTCCTGCATAGTTGGTCGACGTGTGCATCACAGCAAAGCCCACTATCCAGGTGAAGACCCAAAAATTTTACACATGCCTCTTGGTGTATTGATTTACTATTAATTTTTATTAGATATGATTCATTGAGGATGCGAGTTCTTGGAGCAAAACAGACAAAGTTAGTTTTACCGACGTTCAAACACAACCTGTTTGCATTGAACCAACCATGAAATCGTTGTAACATTTCTTGAGCTACTCGGGTAGCTTCCTGAATACTATGACTTGCTACTAAATAACTGCTATCGTCAGCAAACAAAGTTAAATTACTGTTATTACAAACATCCGGCAGATCGTTAATAAATAGCAAGAACAAAAGAGGACCCAGAACGGATCCTTGGGGTACTCCACATGTTATGTTTAATTTTTCGGATTTAATTCCATCAATTTCAACAATCTGATGACGGTTACTCAGATAGAATTGCAATCACTCGTGAATCCTACCCCTCAAGCCGCACCCAGAGAGCTTTTCCAAAAGAAGAGCATGGTCAACCAGGTCAAAGGCCTTGCTGAGATCCATAAATAGACCAATGCATTTATTTTGATTATTTAAGTTTTCGTAGATATTATTTAAGAACTCAGAAATTGCGGAGTGTGTGGACCGGCCATTGCGAAAGCCATGCTGACAACCCCTAAGAATGTTAAAACGCGCCAGAAAATCCACAATTTGGTCATACACAATTCGCTCCAACAACTTTGAAAGTGCAGGTAAAATGGCTATTGGCCTATAACTTTCGAGGGCAGATGAATCGCCTTTTTTAAAAAGCGGAACTACCTTTGCTGTTTTCAAAGTATCAGGAAATATGCCACTCATGAGCGACCAATTAATTAAATATGTCAATGGAAACAATATAGTGTGAGCAATTTTTTTAAACACATTTGAAGGAATGTTATCCATTCCAATCGAAAAGGAACTTTTTAGTTTTTTGACTGTCGTCATGATTTCACACTCATTAACAGGCCGCAGAACCATTGTATTTGGTAGCAATCTATTCTGCGGAACGCCATCAGCATTTGAAAATTTAGTTGACACATTTTTTGAAAGATCAACAAAGTACTGGTTAAAACAATTCACAATTTCATTTCAATAAGTTGAGACTAAGTGAAAGTAACCCAAAGTTGATTCGACGACTAACCCAAACTAACCAAATATATTAAAATTGATTATAACTTATCGGAACCGGTTCAAATGGCTAAAATAAGTTGAGACTAAGTGAAACTAACCGAAAGTTGAATCGACGACTAACCCCAACTAACCAAATCTATTAAAATTCATTATAAACGTAACGGAACCGCTTCAAATGGCTAAAATAAGTTGAGAATAAGTGAAACTAATCGAAAGTTGATTGGACGACTAACCCAAACTAACCAAATCTATTAAAATTGATTATAACGTATCGGAACCGGTTCAAATGATTAAAATAAGTTGAGACTAAGTGAAACTAACAGAGAGTTGAATCGACGACTAACCCAAACTAACCAAATCTATTAAAATTGATTATAACTTATCGGAACCGCATCAAATGGCTAAAATAAGTTGAGAATAAGTGAAACTAACCGAAAGTTAATTGGACTACTAACCCAAACCAACCAAATCTATTAAAATTGATTATAACGTATCGGAACCGCTTTAAATGACTAAAATAAGTTGAAACTAACCGAAATTTGATTGGACGACTAACTCAAACTAACCAAATGATTAAAATAAGTTGAGACTAAGTGAAACTAACCGAAAGTTGTTTTGACGACTAACCCAAACAAACTAAATCTATTAAAATTGATTATAACGTATCGAAACCGCTTCAAATGACTAAAATAAGTTGAGAACAAGTGAAACTAACCGAAAGTTGATTGGACTACTAACAGTACTAACCCAAACTAACCAAATCTTTTAAAATTGATTACAACGTATCGGAACCGGTTAGAGCGACCCATTTACATGTTACTAAGATAAAAATAGTTTTTAAAATCATATAGAGGCTGCTAAAGAAATTATTTTTTAGAAAATTTCCAGTTTTTCCGAACTATTACCGATATATTTACAAATACATATAAAAACAAATCCTCAAATAGTTGTTAAAAGGTAATAAAAAAACTGAATCAAATTAATAACAATATAATAACTATTATCTATATATACTATCCTATTTAAAAGCGTATAATTTCATATCCATAATGAACGTTCATAATATACATATATCAATGTTAAAAATACCATGTAATTACCTGTTTATTTCAAACATTTCTGAAAAATTTAAATGTAAATGATGGTCAAAGTTAACTAATGTCATGCAGTATATTACACACTATAATAGAATCGATAAGACAGACACGTACTGGACAAACATTTTTTTTTATTTATCCAAACGATTCGCAGATAATACTGCGTTAGCCTAATGAGATCGCCATAATTACATGAATATTGCTACTAATTTTGACATAAATGATTTTCGGCCAAAGCTAACATATAAGTATATTAAATATATTCTAAAAAAAAATTAAAGCTCTCGATGACATATAAACGTATTATATAAAATAAACATGGCTACTTTTTCTGCAAGTAAAAAATATGTCAAAATATGATATTTAAATGTGTCAAAATGTTAAGGTAATATTTTGACATATATCATATTCATTTGAAATAATTTGACATCTAAAACTGTCAAATTTGACAGTTGCAGTTGTCAAATTTTATTTGCATACAATAGAGCATAGAAAACTATAACCTTTTTGTTAAACACTTTTTAGCTATGTTATAATAAGGAAAATATTGACGAACTGTCAGATTTGACAATTGCTTGAACCGTCCAATTTACTGAAATCTATATAATCGTATATTAATAGGGCATTAAGTTGACACATTTTAACATAAATATTGACACATTGTCTTCACGTTTTAGTGGCATAACCATATTCTGTCTTTCACGCGACCTGGTATAAATAAAAAGAAAAAGTGTAGATTTTGTCGAAATTAAAAATCGGAAGTCGATAGAGCAATGACAACTGTATAAAAATGTCATATAAATTTGTCGGTATTGTTTATAGTTAAGCTTAAAAAAAATAATGAAGAATTATAAGGCAAAAAAGGTTTGATCTTTTAACGTTTTTCTGGAAATAAATTTGCTAAATTTGCGGTTATTCAGTTACAAAATAAGCATAAAGTATAATAATAATATAACACAGCGATGCAGTCTACAAAATTAATCTAGTACATTTTAGCGCCAAGTCTAATTTTAAGTAAAATTTTAATTTATTCTGACCTTACTTGTCACAAATACATCAAAACTAACTATAAACAAAACCGAAAAATTTATATGACATTTTTTATACAGTTGTCATTGCTCTATCAACTTCCGATTTTTAATTATGACAAAATCTACACTTTTCCTTTTATTTATACCTGGTCGCGTGAAAGACAGAATATGGTTATGTCACTAAAACGTGAAGACAATGTGACAATATTTATGTTTATGCAAATTTAGTCGTCGATTCAACTTTCGGTTAGTTTCACTTATTCTCAACTTATTTTAGTCATTTGAAGCGTTTCCGATACGTTATAATCAATTTTAATAAATTTGGTTAGTTTAGGTTAGTCGTCCAATCAACTTTCGGTTAGTTTCACTTAGTCTCAACTTATTTTAATGATTTGAATCGGTTCCGATACGTTATAATCAATTTTAACAGATTTGGTTAGTTTGGGTTAGTGTCGTCCAATCAACTTTCGGTTAGTTTCACTTAGTCTCAACTTATTTTAGTCATTTGAACCGGTTCCGATACGTTATAATCAATTTTAATATATTTGGTTAATTTGGATTAGTCGTCGATTCAACTTTCGGTTAGTTTCACTTATTCTCAACTTATTTTAGTTGTTTAAAGCGGTTCCGATATGTTATAATAAATTTTAATAGATTTGGTTAGTTTGGGTTAGTCGTCGATTCAACTTTCGGTCAGTTTCACTTATTCTCAACTTATTTTTGTCATTTGAAGCGGTTCCGATACGTTATACCTAATCAATTTTAATAGATTTGGTTAGTTTGGGTTAGCCTAGTCTAGGTAGTCTCTCTCCTGGCCAAACAGGGGAGGGGGGATACAGGGTACAGGGTCCAGTTTCGTCCAGGATCCTCATTTTACCCCGGCTACATGTCCTGAAAATTTCAGCCCTCTAGATATACTGGACCATGCTGAATTAAAGGGGCGTTTCACTTTGATAAGCGTTTAATTTTTTTGACTTTACCCTCGCTAAAGAAGTCACTTCAATAATAATTAACACACAAACAAACCAAAGGAAACTGGCGTTCACGCAAAAATGTTGTAGTCGACGACTGTACTAAACAAATCTCGGACTAAACTAAACTGACAAGCACGTGGAGATGACAGTTGGCTGGTTTACCTCCCACTCCAAATTTTTGGGCGGGATTTATGTTGTCGCTTCTTTGCGGTTGTTATTCTCGGATATAATAAAGGTTGGATCAATTTTAAAGTTATGTGCCTTGACCAATTTCAAATAGATATACTTATCCTTTTTTTTTAATAGTTTGTCCTTGCCCTTCTCCTACCTGTGGTGTGGTTTAGCACAGGGATGAATTAACAAAGAAGTCAATATTTTATGAAGGCAGAAAGATTTTTAATATTTTACCTGACAGGATAAAATCATTAAGTTCCTTAAAACTGTTAAAAAAAAACCTGAAAAAAATTCTGTTGGATAAGGATTACTATGACATGCGTGACTTTTATGACGACCCGCCATTGTAACTGTATTATCTCTGTGACATGTTGTTATTGTGGTCTTTTGTGTGTGCATATGGCACATAATCTTTATATACTGACAGCATACTCTAGTTGCACACTAGTTCAAGCTTTGTCGCTGAAATTCTTGTTTCATGACAATAAAGTATTTTTTGATTTGATAGCACGACATCCTGAAGGCTAGTTCTCCTTTTGCTTAAATTTTATGAGTTTTTACCCATCCAGCTACCTAATTTGCCCTACCCCCCAAATATTTCCAACAGAATATATTGAAAATGTACATGACAATAAGTAATGTGCATTTTTTTAAAGGTACCTTCCCATTGTAGATATGTTCTATATTGTTGTGGAGGATTCATGTTTTACCTTATAAATGGTTGGGTTTTCTCTCCACTTTGAAAGAAAGAAAGAAAAATATTTATTGCATACAACATAAAATGTACATATTATACAAAAGGTGTCATTCGCAAAGTACGTTCTTCCATAACACCCAAACGAACAAAAGTACTAAATGAAATATACAACACAATATACAAGTTATTATCCACTTAAACTTCTTACAAGATAGAGCCTCTTCGACTCTGGCTGCAGGGTGTAAACAGCACAAGTGCTAGTTAAGTGACCCTAACGAAGCTGAAAACCCTAAAGAAAACTGGAAAACTGTCAACGTTTCGAGGAACAAATCTGCCCCCATTGTCAAGAACGAACAAAGTATCTTCTCATTGTGATAAAATCTGACTTAAAAATATGTTATGCAATATTCGAGGCAATATATGTGTAGACGTATACGTATACAGGAAAAATTTAGTAGATGGGTACACAGGGATTAAAAAATTTGGTTTATAGGTCTTCCCTTGTCTGTGGACTTATCACATATTAACCTGAATCTAACGAGACATACTATGGGCTATCAATAAAATCATAATTACAACTTACATGTAATCTTGAACCTTCTTTTCAGCAACTCTTCTTAGACATGTAATTATAAATACTCTAATTACCTAAAATAGGTATTTGACATAACGTTCGTTCTTTTGTAACTTTTGCTGTACCTTCCATACAGCAGTATTTTAAATAAATAATGTACTTTTTAATGTAATTTTTATACCAATTATATAGTGGAGTAATAGGTTATCTCTTAGGGCCATATGTAGTTGATAAAATCGTTTAATGATAAGAGCGAGAATTTGTACCGCTGACCGTTCGCTTCTCACGCATTTATTAACTAGGAGTCTAGGAGGAACAAATTATGAACTGTGATCTGTGCTGTGATTTTCCATTTTCCAGACCACCTCTGACCACAATTAAAAAAAACAAAAACAGTTGCTATCGATAATCGATAGTATCGACTATCGATTATTATTATCGATCGATGATCGATGTTCCTTCCTACTCAATAATCAATTTTCTTTGGACTAGGGATGCACTAAACGATATGATACGATACGATTTATTAGAATATCGATACTTTTATCATCGATACTCGATACTTTTTATTATCGATATTGTCAACGTTTTTTTATGGCAGTGGCACACACTAGAGGTAGATCCTATGACACTCGACGAGCGGTGCGTGTGCGAAGATGTTGATTGACACGGTTCTTAAACAGTTGTAGGTCAAAAATAGATGTCCTGGGAGTGAGTTCCACAGTGATGCAGTGCGCCAAACAAAGGAGTCCTTGTAAAGCGACGTTCTAGGCGTTTCCAGTTGTACGACGAACGGATGCGCCCTAGTTGTATGTCGTCTGTATATCTATAAACAGGGAAATCTCGGCCACATGTCTGCGGTGTTCCAGACTATCCAAAACCCGGGTCAACCCCGGGTCGCCGACGAGACGTACAGGTCTTCTAAATGGAATCCAGCGGCTTTAGGGTGTGGCACCCTAGTTGTGTGAGCAATACTCTAAGCACGGTTTTATTTGCGTTTTGTAGAGCAAGAGTAGCTGCTGAGGTGTATATAGCTTTTTGTTGCCAAATAGCGCAACAAGCTTCTGCGAGGCTGTTGATGTTAGCAACGTGGTCATACCAGGACATATTGCTGTTGACCGAGACACCCAGTAGTCCAATTGACGAGAATGAAGGAATGGTCCTGCCATAATGATGTCAGGGCACACCGTATTAGCCTTCTTGGTAAACGTGGCAGCTTGGATTTTTGCAGCACTAAATTGGACCAAATTCTTGTCGCCCCAAGTTCGAACTTTCTCCAGATCTTGATTTATTGTTGTAATCTGCTCCTGTCTGCAGTGATAAGTCTCAGTCGCTGATAAAGGTTTTTCTGATCTAAATTGGGAGAAAAGGGTACTGTCATCTGCAAAACTGTAAACAGGATTATTCATTTCGGTTAGCAGATCATTGATATAGATGAGAAACAGAGTTGGTGAAAGTATTGCGCCCTGAGGCACTCCCGGATTTATGGTGAATGTGTCTGAGATGTGTCCATCAATTGCAACGTGCAGAGATCGGTACTTAAGGAAGCTGGCAAGCCAGCTGCAGAGAGACGCTGGCAATCCTAAGGCCGGCAGTTTGTTGAGCAATCCGTCATGTCAAACTCTGTCGAAAGCCTTTGAAATATCTAACGCAATCGCTCGAGATTCTCCGTATATCTCAATTGCTTTACTCCATATATGTGTGATATAGGACAATATATCTCCTGTCGATCTCTGTCTGCGGGAGCCGTATTGGTTATCGCTAATTATTCTGTTGTTCTCGAGGTATTTGAGTAGTTGCTGATTGACTACATGTTCCATGACTTTAGAGATTGTTGGAAGCAAGGCAATTGAACGATAGTTTGATGGCGTGGTTTTCTTGCCTTTTTTGGTACAGTTTGCACTCGAGCGACTTTCCAAGAAGATGGGTATATCCCCTTTCGGTAAGACAGAGAAAAAAGTCTGGAAAGAATGGGGCTAGCTCGTTGGCGCTGTTCTTTAACACTATGGCAGATATTTCATCCGGTCCTGATGCCTTTTGCGTATCTAGCTCTTTTAGGATTTTACGAATATCACGGTGGTGAAACTTAACTTCTGCCATGGTAGTGTTGATGCTGGATATGATGGGGGGATCCTTGCCTAGGGGGACGTTTAAGGTAGAGTGCGATGAAAATATTTCGGCGAGCATGTTTGTTTTTTCCTTAGCTGTAATCGCCGGGACGCCGCGTTCGTACTTCAAAGGTGGGAGAGACGTTTTTGTAGTTATTACTTACAGTTCTGAGCATGGTTTCATCGAGTCCCATGATATCCCGGTTGGGGAAACGCCGCCATGTTAATTTAAAAACCGCCATATTTGTTTCCAGTAAACAGTTATTTGATCACTCTCTTTTGAGATCTAATTAAAATTTTTCGTTTTAGTTTTCTCTTGAGAATTTAAAAAGTTGTAATTTTTTACTTAAATGAATATGCTTGTCATCGGCGTCATCTCCAGGGGGAGGAGAAGGCGTGGGAAGAGGACCAATATTTTACTAAAAATAAAAAAGTACATTGACAGCATTGAATGAATGTAAAACATATTGATTCTATTTACATTTACGAAAATTATGCCTTCTAATAAATAAGGGCTGACGACCGCCACTGCTTGACAGTAGAATATTTAAAATTTAAATTAAATTAAAATTTAAATTAATAGAGTTTCGGACATTTTTTTTACTATGATGTATTACAAAATTTAAGCGATTCATTTTAACTTAAGCTCCTGGATCTGACTCCTCGTTCGATATGCTGCTTACGATTACGGTTACTGTCATCTATACTTTCTTGATCCTGCATGAAACATATTAACTTCAACAAATCTCACGAACAAAAACTTGTAGCATCGCAAATTAACTTACGCTTATTCAAGGTCTCCCCTAATATCTACTATTCTGGTGGTTGTCTGTTGTTCCAGATGCCGCTTCTTAACTATATAAAGTGAAGTAGGTATACACTAACCGAAAGTTGATTCGACGACTAACCAAACTTAACCAAATCTCTTAAAATTGATTATAACGTATTGTTATAAGTTGAGCCTGAGTGGAACTAACCGAAAGTTGATTAAACGACTAACCAAAACTAACCAGATCTTTTAAAATTGATTATAACGTATCGGAACCGACTCAAATGACTAAAATAAGTTGAGACTAAGTAAAACTAACCGAAAGTTGATTAGACGACTAACCAAAACTAACCAAATCTATTAAAATTGAATTGAATTCTTTATAGGCTTATTACCGGACACCTATGGGCGAAGCACAATGCCCCACCGGCCATAGCACTGCGGCGCAGAAAGCAAGGAGAAACTACTGCGCAATTTTCTCTCAAGATACAACAATTATGGCAAGACAAAATACAAATGTGGCCTTTAGTCCGTGGCAAAGGGTGGTTATCAAGGATACGAGTAAAACTATAATTAATTTCGTGCCATTATCAGACCGTGCGATGCTAATACAGTTAAAAGCAATGCCAAAAAATATCAACATCATCCAGATATACGCCCCTACAGTGGATAAACGAGATGCGGAAGTCGAACAACTATACGCACAAATAAAAGAACTAAGAAAAAGCATAAAAGGAAATGAAGTCGTTATTATTATGGGAGACTTCAATGCCACGAATGGGCAAATACAAAAAAGAGGACATCGTGGGAGAACAGAATAGTAGAAGAGAACGGCTAGTACAACTTTGCCAAGAAGAAAACATGGTTGTCTCAAATACATGGTTCAAACTACAACCGAGGAGACTTTATACATGGACATCTCCACAACACACTGCTGACTATATTATACGCAACCAAATAGACTATATTTTAATTAATAGGAGATATAGAAACGGGTTAACGGGAGTCAAAACATATCCTGGAAGCGATGTAGGCTCAAATCATAATCCGGTTATAGGAATATGAAACATTAACATACGTCAAAAATATACAAACCCGATCTTACAGGAAACCAAATATCCAAAAACTGAAAGATCCAACACAGTGCGAAGAATTAAAGCACGAACTAAATAAACATATAAAGACACATAGATTACAAGAACGAACAAATAACATAAATAATAGAGTAAATACAAAACACATAGAATTCGCTTGGAATAAGTTAAAATCAGCCATCATTAATACACAAAACACCATTATTACGCAAGACTTCAGTAGCAACAAAAGCCCTGGATGACTCCAGAAATTTTAGTATTAATGGACAAAAGAAGAAGTTACAAAAACAAAAACCAACAACAATATAGACAAATACATCATACAATACAAAAAAAAGTACGGGAAGCAAAAGAACAATGTCTAAATGAGAAATGTAACGAAATAGAGGAATTAGAAGCAAAGCATGATGCTTTTAACATACATAAAAAGATTAAAGAGATTATAGGCTTTCCAAAAAAATACAGCAGTAATAAGATCTTGAATAAAAACAATCAACTAATAAGAAACAAAGAAGTACATTACTATACCAAGTACGGATGGAATACATAAAAGACATGTTCGAAGATGAGAGAACAGAACCTCAACATGTAAATTCGGCAGAACATGGACCAGACATACTGAAGGTGGAAATCACAAGTGCATTACGAAACACAAAAAATGGTAAAGCTGTCGAACCAGACCAGATTCATAACGAATTTCTGAAACTCTTAGACGAAGAAACCATTGAATTACTCACCAACCTGTTCAATTCAATTTATCAAACCGGAATACTACCAAAAGACTGGTTGTAATTAGTTTTCATCACCTTGCCGAAAAAATCAAATGCAAACAAATGCGATGAATTCCGTCTTATAAGCCTTATGAGTCATGTACTTAAACTATTTTTAAAAATCCTACATCGCAGAATATATAAGTAATGTGAACAAGATCTAAGTGACTAACAATTTGGATTCCGGAAGGGGTTTGGAACAAGAGAAGCGCTATTTAGCTTATCAGTACTATTGCAAAAATGTAGAGACCAACAGAAAGATGTCTTCATTTGCTTCATCGATTAAGAAAAGGCATTTGACCACGTTAAACATAGCGAATTAATGAGAATACTGGCGGAGAAAGGCCTGGAGGACGAAGACATAAACGCCATCAAAAATATCTACTGGAATCAGAATACCACAATAAGGTTGGATAATGAAAACACCGATGTTATTCCAATTAAAAGAGGCGTTAGACAAGGCTGTGTCCTCTCACCTTTACTGTTTAATATCTACTCAGAAGAGATATTTAGAAAAGCTTTAGAAAACACTGAAGACGGCATAAAAGTAAATGGTGAGTTATTTAACAATATACAACATGCCGACGACACGGCAGTGATTGCGGATAGCCTTGAGGGTCTACAGCGCTTGATGATGGATGCAATAACTCGAGAAAGAGACGCAGTCGGATTTAAAATAAACAGTAATAAAACAAAACTCATGATATTCAGCAAAATACCAATAGCAGAAGCATAATTGACAATATATAATCAACAAATCATGAAGGTAGCAAAATTCAAATACTTTGGCTGCTGGTTGACAGAAGATGGAGACCCGGATCTGGAGGTAAAAACAAGAATAGAACTAGCAAGATCGACTTTCCTAAGAATGAAACAGTTACTTACCAACCGCAGCCTTCAACTGGCAACAAGATACAGATTCGTGCAATGTTACATAACATACATTCATGTTACTATACGTCGTCGAGGATTGGACACTCAAGGCTAATACGCAAAAGAGATTAAACGCGTTCGAACTCTGGATATTCAGAAAAATGCTGCGCATATCGTGGACAGAACACATTACAAAAGAAGAGGTGCTGAGAATAATGCACAAAGAAAAGCAACTGCTAACAATTATAAGAAAAAGGAAAACAGCATACCTGGGACACCTATACCGAAATGATAAATACAACGTCTTACAACTCATCATGGAAGGAAAAATCGATGGAAAAAGGGGTCGAGGTCGAAGAAGATGCTCCTGGCTCAAAAATATCAGAGACTGGACACATACACATATGAGTACCCATGCATTGATTAGAGAAGCTAAAGACCGAGAAAATTTTGCCGAAGTTGTTGCCAACATTCAATAATGAATACGGCACTTTAAGAAGAAGAAACTTACAAGAAAGTTCCGCTATTGCCTCATTTTACTCTGCTGATCCTTTTGCACTTTGCACAGCTAGATGATATTTTTTAAAAAGCAATTAAAAAGAAGAAAACAAAAAAACAATCTGCCTTTTCTGCCACTGCAAAAACTAAAAATTAAATGGAGTTTATATCCACAACATAACGTACAAATCTTAACCTCAATCAAAGGAAACAAAAGTTTTTCTTTCTTTCTTCTTTCAGTATGGCTCTGCTCCGAATGGGCAATTCGCCAGCACATTCTGGGATGATTGTGACTTTGTCTGGTATATAACCATATCACAACCATTTACTTCCATATTATTGATTATTTTGTTATTTTGCGGACTTTATAATATATCGTTTTTTAAAAAAAGAGAACAGTTAATAAGACACCACAACAAAGGATATAAAACTCTTCTCGTTCCCGCGCAGTGAGGAACATTCACAATCAGAACTGCGTCGGATAGGATCAGGATGCAAATGTGAGCTATAAAAGATAATGTTATTTAAAGATAAATTCTATTATAATTTAATCTGATTATATTTCAAGAAATTGATTATCAGTTTTATATTTTTAGCATTAAAATTTGACAGAATGGTTGAAATATTTAGAGGAGGGGGGATACCCGTTTGTCTGAAGCTCTCATACATATCAACTCCCTGAATAAATTTTAAAGGACATTCTAAAAAAATGTGATCAACATCCTCAACACATCCACAATCACAATTTGAGTTCTCCATAATGCCAAAGTAGTGTGTTAACGAGAGTGAGTCCTCACGGAGGAGGTAATTACGTTATCCTCCGTGAGGGCTCTCTCTCTTTTGCTTACTGAGGAGTCTTTCTCATCATGTAATTAATACATTTCCCATCCTTATCTACATATATATTGACCTTGCCCCTGACCCTGACTTTTCCCCTCCCCTCTTAAATAAACATAATAAAACCAGCAGTTCTGTATGTTTCTTCATTTCACAGTTTAGTTTTCAATGGAAGAACTCAAATTAAGGAATCGAGTACTCAAGAGAGTCAATTCAGAAATAGTTAGTTCGGAAACAGTTAGTTCAAAAAAGAAAAAAAGTGAAGTGCATTTGAAAGAGGAATGCCCTATTTGTTTTAGTTCTTTGGAAAAAGAAAACATTTGCACACCAAATTGGTGTGAACACAAATTTTGTTTAGATTGCTTAACAGAATGGTTAAAAACGAAGGATGTTTGTCCAATGTGTAGAAGTCATTGTGATTACATTAATATAAAATATACTAATCAAAAAAGAGCTATTGTGAAAGAAACTAAATCAATTGTAGATATTTTTGAAACTATTTTAGATGGTTATAATAATGATGAAGATAATGAAGTAGTTTATATCATTCCCAGAACATCAATGTGATAATAAGAGGGAATTTTCTGTTTATAAGAAACATTGATACTTACGATCATTCAGTCGCTGTTAGTTATAAACATTAACAGTTATGGATGAGGCTGTGAAAAAGTTACATGAAGAATTTAGCCAATTAACTTCAGATAATTATTATAATGCTATGCATAGCAGACCAGAATATGTTGACTTTTATTGTGAGGTTGCAGAACATTATTCGAAAGGTGCGTCCGCTTGTGCTCAATACTTCGAAAATTTCAATGTATTGCAGTTTGTAGTTGAACTGAAACAATTGGGATTTTTTGTTGAAGTGGTTAGTTTGAAGAAATATATAGGAGATCCAACTATATTAGATGTGACAAAATTGGCAGAAGAAGAATTGGGAGAACTTCAATTTGAAGTGTTTGTGTAAGATATGGAGAACTTTGTGTTAGAGCTTTATGAAAACTTTCTGATGTCGGAAGCCTGTTCGCGGTTTTATGCGCATGCGGGAAATGATGCTGAAGCTCAAGATATACTGTGGTATGAGAACTATATGCAACATGCTGAGTTTTGTAAAAAAGGCGTACAAGTGTGTAGCGAGTTCTTAAAGACCAAAGACAGAGTAAAGTTTGTATTGGAACTTAATATGTTAAAATTATATTATAAGAATATATGTGTGTATTAGGAAATTTAAATGTGAGAAAAGAAATGTATTTAATAAAACAAAGTTAAATAAAATTATTTTTTTTATTCATTCATAAAAAATTATTATAAATATAAAACACATTTGAAAGCGCACACATAGATGGTGACTTTGAATGATAAAAACATTTAGGTGTGGAAGCAATTAAAATTGGTTGTTCATCTAATTCAATTATTGGTTTGCTGGAATATTTTCTTAGGTAATCTGCTTTTTCGTTTCCTTTAACGTAAACAAATTGCGCTTGTTCAGTCAATTTTTTTACAATTGTTGAAAAGTGGTGTAGTGGGGTATAACCGATATTCCAATTAATGCAGTGGTGATTTTTCATTAACCATACAGCTTGCTTGTGCGCTTCAGGAGAAAGAGAATTCAAAGAAAATGGTTGCTTGAAAACATAATGACTAATTTTTTCTCCATCATAGGCAGCTAATTCTTTAGGTAGAAATTTATTCTTTTCATCTTTGAACGCTTGAATATCCAAAACTAATCTCATATTTTTAAAGTTGCAAATTTTTTAAACACAAAGTTTTTATTGGAATATGATTCAATACGTTTTTTCAGTTCTTCTAAATTTTTAATGATAATGTCTAATTTCTTGAACATATTGTAAGATCATTACTTCATGAACTATATTAAGAACCTGAGAGTTGCTCTATCTTTAAATGATCTTATACAACTAAGAAATATTTGTTCAAATGTTAAATAAATGTAGTGCTTGAAGAGGGTGGGGGTGAAATGTAATATTAAAAGCAACTTGAAAATTAAAGTTGTTTAACAAGTTTAGTGAGTGGGTTGTAAGTGAAAACTTTATCATGTAATATTAAACAATACGCTGAAGTATCTTTTTCTAAATCTTTGTTCAGTTCAAATTCTACTCTCATTACTACAGGTCCAGCTTGTAAAGATTCCTTTTGATGTGAGCAATTTATATAAGCAATAGGAGCTTTCGCTTCGGTCAAATAAAGGTTCTTCGGTTTTTGCATAGTAAGAAGATCGAAATTGGGAATACATTTCATACAATATAGCATATTTATTATTACTTATGTCCAGGAGAAGATCATTATAGGGGTATCTTTCAGAATTCAAAAAAACTTTAATATTTCTCAAGTTTATATAATTAAATTCACTCATATTTGATATTTTCGAATCTCTCTTCTCCTGTTGGAACGCAACTATAACATGACGAGGAGTTTCAACTCTAGTAGATGTCTTAACAGGCCAATTGTGTCTGGATGTTTTTAACAGTTCCGGATATTCAACTAATTCCCAACTTCTAAATGCAATAACTAAATCTGTTCTCTTATCAATAATTTTTGTTAATGATAATTCTTGAGGGATTGCTACTGAAATATGTGGTATATTCCAGGTCAGTTTGTGAAGAGTAATTTTTGGTATTTCACTTGGATCGGTAGTTATAATAGCATTATTGTCAGTGTTATCTCGCACAAGTATTAGCTCCTGTTTTGCGTTTAATATAACTTTCCTATAGTCTTCAAAGAAACCCAGTAACATTTTAAGAGGAATGCAAACATTAAATGAACCAGTTTTTTCATCAACTGGTATTTGCTATCTTTGGTGACCATCCTGCATTTTTTAATTTGTCAGATTCATTTGTATTATATGAGAGGTAACCTTTTAGAGTTGATGTTAATCCAACATCCCTTATAGAATCTATAGTAACCCCATTCAACTGATATCTCATTTCTCTAAAGAGAAATGCTATCCCATTGTTTACAAGAGATAGTGTTTTAGAAACTGCTCCATCTGCTTTAGATAATTTTCCCCCTATGTAAAGAAAACTTTCGCAGGGAAGATTATACTTTTCAATTTCATGAACGGGAATTAGTATTTCATCATTGTTGCTTAATTTTGTTGCCAAATATGGCTCATAAGAATGCAACTCTGAGTGAGTAATAGAATTGTCAATATAAAGTTTTTCACTAACATTAAGTATACTCATTTTAAAAGTTTAAGTCCAAGTGATTTAAGAAATTGTTTGTTTGTACTTGTTAATCTATTAGCGTTGACTCGACTACTAAACTTAACTTTATTATGTTTAGCTTTATATGTTTTTTGAATTTGTTGAATATTGGCTGTTGATTGAATATCGTTTCTATTATAAAAAATAACCATTATGAATTTAGTTTTTTTACATGTAATCTTAGTGAGACAGTTTCTTTTCGAAAATTAACAAAGTCGAGATTCTGATCTAATATTTTAACAGTAATTTTGTCTATTGCTTTCACTCTTACCGGAAAATAAATAATATTTTGAGGACTTTCAATTATTTTAAATCCTGGCGAAACGTTTGGGAAAAATTGATGTATAATATGGACAGGTCTTCCGTTCAGATAGGAACCTTCATCAATGCTGCAATCTATACATAAGGAATTAACTTTTATAATTTCAGCTGGATTGTCTGATAATTTACTTTTTCCATCACTTTTAATAGTTTGGTTTTTTAAATCCTAAAATTTTTCCAATAGTTCCATCTTTAAATGTAATATCAGCAGTAGATTTAATTTCAGATTGTAAAGTGTTATGATTAGCATATAAGTGAAAAGATATTCCTTTTTTATCAAAAATGTTTTGTAGAAATTTATTTATATCGCCTATTTCATAACTACCAGCAGGTATTTCAACGTAATCGTTTGAATTCCCGTAATACAGTTTGTTATTAGTTTCATCAATGTTGGGAATGGCAATAAAGGTTTCAAAATTTGTTAGTCCTAAAACATAATCTGAGTCTTCATCTAAGTAAATTGGTGGATTAAATGATGCAAAAAGTTCACTACTTTGTGCAGAAAGAGCTATTGTAAATGACATGTCAGTTCCCACAACCTCTTTAAAATAAAGAATAGTTCATAATTACATGTTTATATAAAGAAATTGTAGACAAAGTTGCCCACAAATTGATGAATCATATGATTGATAGGAATCATGATTATAAAAGATGTCATTTTTGCTACCATCGCTAAAGAAGTATGATATTATTTCTGCAGGTGGTCTTAAACCTCCAAAACTATCAAAATAAATAATTTGTTTACCGTGCTTTACATAAGCTGTCCAATGAGTTCCTGGACCATATTGATCATCCAAATTAATAATAGCACATTCAACTTTATTTATAATTTTTGGTAGTTTATTACGCATAAATATTCCTCGAAAATTAGGGATTTTCAAAAGTCTCACATATTTTCTTAACTCAAAATTTGAAAGTGGTTTGCGAGGTAGCATATTTAACAGTTTTTTGCATAGGGTTTCAAATATAATCCACAACTTTGCTTATAAGGTCGCAAAAAAAGACCTTTACCAACTGACATTTGCTCTATAGCCTTATTATGTCTTTTTTGTTCTTCAAGTTTATTTTTTGCACTTTTAACCGCATTTATTGATGAAGCAATTCCTGCAGCTCCTCCACTTAGTGCTCCCAATGCAGAGAGTCCTGCAAATATTGGAATTAGCGGTAACAAACCACCGAATTTTGGAATTGGGATAATTCTTTTAGCAGGTTGTTTTACCTTAACGTTTCCTTTTCTGATAGATGCTAGAGCATCTTGAGCCGCAATTCGTAAATTTTTGTATTTTCTTCCCAATATCCCCTTTTTCGCCCTTCGTAACGCTGACTGAAATGAGATAGTCCTGGTAGTTCTTTTTCGTTTTTTCAATTTTATTCTTTTGCCTTTTTTTATTCCTTTGCCTTTTTTTATTCCTTTTCCTCTCTTTTGAATACCCATACCTAACTTAGACTTAGTTTTCATAATACCAGCTATTCCTAGTGCGGCTAATCGTTCGCCTAAAGAAGCGTCACTCGATTTAAATCTTTGAAAAGCTCTTTCCGCTAATAACTGATCTGCCCTATTGCGATTCTTCAAGTCGGGAAATTTATAATAAGCAATATCGTGTTCTTTGCAAGCTTCGTCTAAAGGATTTTTACTCTTATCTCCTCGCTCAAGACGTTTAACAAGTTTTGTTCCTGGACCACAATATTTGTATGATGGAATGTGTAATTCAAAAGGTAGTTTATTAATAAGACTGTTTAGTGAACCACCTTTCAACACGAGCATTAAGCTTTTAATAGAGCTAGATGTAACATATCCCA
>MU190950.1:0-16549 GCA_016904865.1 Pissodes strobi
TAAAACGCAATGTATGTTTCAGCACTAAGCTAGCGCCCTTCTCGCCGGCGAGCGAGAGGGAATACACTGGTACATGCCAAAGTACATCCACCCCATAGTTCCGTTATGGGTCTTAATTAAACCAATATGAATGCTTAAAAGTGACAGTTAGTGGGTGGGAAAAATGTAAAAAGAAAGCCAGTTGCTTTCTCTGGTAGATTAGAACTGATTTTGGCCATGCCTTGGCTTAGTTTTAGTTCGTTGCGCCTCCGAAGCGAGCGGATGACAATGCGTTTTCCTTCGCTTATCTAGCACCGCCCATTAACTGTCACATTTGTGCTTTCCTATTGGTTTAATTAAGATCAATAACATAACTCTGGCCATACGGTGCTGCGGACTCACCGTGTTTGGGCCTTTCAGGTGCTTGCTTTTGTTTATATTTTTTGTTCGGCAGCGGGCAGATTAATGTCTGTCGACTGGCACTTCGTGGTTAGTTTGGGTTAGTGTTTTAAATAAAACTAATCAACTTTTAATTGGAAATATGAATGTGTCTAATTTAAAACATTTAATAGTGGCTAATTTAAGTTTGAAAGGGAAAATGGAATTTAAAATTAGGTCCCCACACTCCCCACTTCCGTATTGAATTTAAGTCAAATTCAAAAACAACGAAAAAATGACAAGTTTTACTAGAAAATATTGTGTACATACATTTTAGGAAAAAACGAAAATTAAATGATGAAAATTGGGACATCTCCGGTAGAGAACTGTGATATAATAACTTCTCAAATAAATGAGCGTTTCAAATTCATGAACCACCTTTTAAGGACAAGACATTTCTTACTTGCTAATTATCCAGAATACCAAAAAACACTTCCAATTAATGACATAGAAAATTTTGTGTTTTCCGATGATAGAAAAAGAAGATTTGAAGCCCGAATTGGAAATTTTTTGTTCAAGGCCAGAAATTTGACAAAATGTAGATACGACATTAAATTTTATTTTAAATTCGGGACTGGATACAGCCTTTAAAGAAATCACCAAGATATTTGAGAATACTAGTCACTATACCGACGGCATATATTTTATTCTTAAGGATCATAACGAGTCCTACCGCCTGATAATTCCCAGGCTGCGTGCTCATCACAATGTTTACGCTTACATTTGTATTTTTTTTCACATCATGCAGTGCCCTCTGCTTGCTTCGCTCGCTCTGGGGCGCAATGATTAAACAAAGCTAACCTAAGGCATGCCCAAAATCAAGAAAAAAAAAAGTTTTACAAACATAACCTTAAAAAAAACAGGTCTTGCCACTGGAATCGAACCCGGGTTGCCATATCAGAGATGCAGAATTCTAACCACTGAGCCACGAGGCTCGCTGAAAGCAATTTGCTGGACGATAAGGACATCTATTTGTCAGAAATGGGCGGATATTTCCAAAATGAAGGTCTGCTATCGCCCAACCTGGTAAATTAAGCACGTGAGCAAAAAATAAAGAAAAATAACTCGGTAGAATTTTTTCTTTAACCATAGCTTTCAGTATTATAGTTTCGTGGCACAACGTTGTGAGAGAGAAGGTTACTGAGGTAAAACCCTTGTTAAAAAAATATGTTCCACAGGCTATTTATGTACACTGCTCTAAATTTGGTAGTAGTAGATAGATGTAAATCTATAACCCTGCAGTAGTCGCGCTAATTATTAGGATAGAACGGTCGCGCACGGACTCTCACTCCGCAGAACTAAAATATGAATTTTTGGTTTTTCTTGCATTTTTTGATGAATAATAAAACTTCTCAAAAACATGCTTTTATTATGTACTAAAAAGAAGAAAATTAAATTAAATTTGTTTGTCAATATCGATTGACTGACCTAAAAACTTGTCGCTAGAAGAACGCATTGACATTTGGTTTGGCACAATTACTGGACATCTCGCAACAAGCTATTACAAAGAGTATTTCTCCTTGACCCCGAAAGTTCCCGGATTTCAATTTTCGCAATTCTTGGTCCCGTAAATACGAGTGTCTCGCGACAGCAATGCCGTTGGCTGCCATCAAGGTCGAATGTTACAAACCTACAAAGAAGGGAGATTCTTTGTGAATGTATTCGCGGAAACACATGCAAGCTTCTGTATATTTCGTAAAAAGTGCATCCAAAGTACGGGCACGTATTACAATAAGTAATATTTCACTTTTCGCATGGCCATCCGCTCGCTACGGGGGCTCAAGAAAAGGAGGGGCTAATCCAAGACATACCCAAAACCAAGAAAAAACTGTTTAGGAACTTAACCGGAAAATAAAAAAAAGCAACGGGGTGTGAACCCGTGCCGCCGAATTGAGACCTAACCATCTAAACCTCTAGACCACGACGGCTCATGCTACAAATCAAAACATCAAATGTAATCGGTCGAGTCCACGCCACCTACACTAGATGAAGCTGGAGACGCTTTTACCTTGATGGCAGCCAACGGCAATGCTGTCGCGAGACACTTATCCGAAAACTACTCGATGTAAATTTTCAATTGAATCAGGCAATAAATACATTACAATTTGTCCGCCATCTTGAAGCGGTAATTTTGAATTTAAAACAAGTGATTTTGTTAAATTGGATTATCACGCAAACTATGTAAGCATATCAAATTTCAAGTAAATCGCACATTTAGAAGTGGTTCTAATTCAGTTTGCAAGATTTGACCTCTGAATTAAAACTAGAACATAAACAGTCGTGCGCGGACTCACAGTCCGCAATCTAAATTTGCAGAAGACAACTCCACTCTACCAGTTTAGTCTCTGACTAATCGATTTGTCTGGTTGAGTCGAGAAGATTCGCGTCTACCCACAGCAATTTTGAGGGTTCACGCATGGGTACGTGCACTAATTCATTTCAATTGTTTCTTCTTGCTTTTGGGTATTGTCTTGGGTTAGGGTCATTCTATACGGGCAGTTAAAACGCAGCTGTTTTGCCGCTAGCAACCGCACCAAATTTTTCAAAACTACACGCTGGACTCATTTTACATGGGCAGTTAAAACGCGGCTGTATTGCGGCTGCGAAGGTCATTCCTGCGTAGATGCGGCGGAACCGCGTATTTTCGCTTCGTGTAGATTGATTCGCGTTTATGACGCTAGCGGCCGCAACGTCTCCAGAGGCGTTGCAACGGTCACTGGCTGTTTCAACGCCAACTGAGGAAGCAGTAAAAACGCTCATGTAGATAGCGTCATTTAAAAGCATAAGTTTTCTTTAAATAGGCGGTTCCTAGCGGCAAAACAGTCGCGTTTTAACTGCCCGTATAGAATGGCCCTTAGTTTTGTTTGGTTGGGCCTCCGGAGCGAGCGGAGGACAATGCGTGAAGTGAAATATTAGAACATCGAGCTGCTGCCAAATGCGCCAGTCCGAAGGTCGAAAATTTGCTGTAGGTAGACGAGAGTGTTGAGAAGCACAAGACGTTGCCCCTACTGTATCAGCGGGCTTCATGTTTGCGCGCGCATCACATTGTTGACAAAAATGTCTAATATTACACTTCACGCATGGCACTCCGCTCGCTTCGGGAGCGCAACCAACAAAAACTAACCGAAGGCATGCCCAAAATGAAGAAAAAGGACTGTTTCCACATAATTTTAAAATGAAAAAATAACATGTCTTGCTACTGGAATCGAACCCGAGCCGCTAAAAATTGACGGCCACGACTATGAGTGGAAATAAGTTTGGTGTAAAACAGTTGATATCGGCAGGTAGTGCTGCCAGATGCTACTATAGTGGCAGCCATTGAACTAAAATATATATTGATTATTTTAACCCTGCAATAGTCTCGCACGGACTGTCACTCCGCCTGCGTATGTTGGCGATATTTCCGGCGCAGTGTGTCACTGTCCCACCAAGTAGCTTCTCGAAGAAGACGTTGCTCGTACCACATCAGCACGCCGCGCCGTATTGATATTTTTCTGTTCTATTGCTGCCACTATAGTAGCATCTGGCAGCACCATTGATTTGTATAGGAGCGGATAAGCAATAAATAGACCAAACATGGCAAATTTACGACCATAAAATGTAAAAAAAAAACGAATCCTATTTTGCCTTGCGCATTAGAGAATTAGTGGGAACCATCTGTTGCAGTGTGAAGGTCATTAGGCAGGCCCGGACTCCAAAATTTGAACTCGTACTCTTGTGATTATGAACGAAAGTAATTATTTCACCAAATATTCGATAGAGTAGTCTTGCCGATAGTGAGATGGGCCAGTTAGCATAGTGAAACAAACAATAAGGTATAAATAAGTAATTCTTATAATAATTATACTTACTAGAAATAGGAAATCCCGGGTATTTTGCCTCTACTGCTACAAAACACAACCAGACACTCTCCGGGTTCTATTATGGTAGCATCGCCCATTGTTTATGTGCGTATTGTTGAATTAAAACGAAAACCAAAATAGGGTACGCACAAAGCACAAACGTGAACCACTAAACTAAAACTAAGTAAGCAACTACAAACACTAGGTCCAAAGAAAGTCAATAAAAACTAAAGTATTGGAATTATCAACACAAAACGCCGCGCCGTCAAAACGAAAACACGTCAAAAAGGATATTTCCTCGAGGTTACCACAATATACCACACTTAACCACTCATATTTCCTCGCATCATCTGTCAAACCATGACGTCAAACCAAACCAAACCAATTAACTATCTATTTATAATGGTTAAGAAGTTTGACATTAATAGTAGTAAATAGTAGGTAACTATTTTCTTTAAAAAATTTGTTATTAACAAAATGGAATAGGTATGTACAGGGTGTCCCAAATTCGAGCCTCATCATTGGGATCTCGGAAACTAGAAGAGATACGAGGTCGGTTAAATGGAAGCAAAGTTGTGCAATTTGATGCTGATCAAAATGCCATCTTAAAAGTTTAAAAATTCCGAATATTTACGAAGATTTTTGGAAAAAACCGAATATTCGCGATTTCATTTTAATTTTTTTATGACTCTATTTGAGTAGATATAACAAAATAAATTTTACATTCTCATTGCTCCTTTTTCTGTTCTACAAGATGGTGTTATCAGATTTACAAACCGACGTTTTGTCTTTGAGCTGCCATCATCAACTTTGTTTTTTTAAATACGGCTCTGGACTTTTTATTACGGATTTTAAGAGCATCTAAAGTCCCAAAGCCAATGATGTATCGCACTTATTCGAAAAGTTCATATTAATAGCATTTTCCATAAGATCTCATGTGTTAGAGAGAGACAGAAGACATATTTTTGGTAAGTTTTATCAGGAAATCATTAAAATGTTTTTTTCGAACAAGTGCGATACATCATTGGTTTTGGGACATTAGAAGCTCTTAAAGTCCGTAATAAAAAATGCAGGGCCGTATTTAAAAAAACAAAGTTGATTATGGCAGCTCAAAGACGAAACGTCGGTTTAAAAATCGGATAACACCATCTTGTAGAACAGAAAAAGTAGCAATGAAAATATGAAATTTATTTTGTTATATCTATTCAAATAGAGTCATAAAAAAATAAAAATTAAATCGCGAATATTCGGTTTTTTCTAAATATCTTCGGAAGTATTCGGAATTTTTTAAATTTTAAGGTGGCATTTTGATTAGCATCAAATTGTGCAACTTTGCCTCCATTTAACCGACCTCGTATCTCTTCTAGTTTCCGAGATCCCAATGATGAGGCTCGAATTTGGGACACCCTGTACTCCGTGCAAATTAATAAAGAGGAATTCGCAATAAAAGCACCACTTGACACAATTATGAGTTTAAAATCAAGTAATTATTGATATAATTTTTTTTTGAAATTATTTTTTGTTTTTTTATGATGAATTTTTAATTTAATATATAAATGCCTCTATTCGAAAAGGAGTGTGACACTTTGTAAGTCCGCATGATATAAATGGATTTTTAAATATACAAAGAAACGAACTTGAGAATGCCACAAGAAATGGAATTAAACAACCCTCGATACAACCTTATAATCTAGAGATTTAGCGCTTGAGCTTGATTAATATCGGTGTCTATTTCATTCTCTACAATGCCACACATTCAGTTAATTCTCTTACTCATATTAAAGCATATAATAAACATAGAAAATTTAGGACAAAAATGTAAAAATAAGACTATAAAACTCCTGTGTTGTCAGAGACGAAGAGAGGAAGAAAGAAGAAATAAAGAGAGCGAGCTGTGGAATTTCCTTGGATTGAAATAGTTAATACTACGTCACTACCCAAACCACAAAGTAAACCATGACGTCATGAACTTAACTAACCACACCACTGTGGTAAGCTCGAGGAAATATCCTTAAAGACAAAAGCCAATTTCGGTCCTGATCGACGCCTGCTGAGTTTTAGTGCGCTTGACAAAACGGGATCTTCTTTGTTTACGTTTTTCGATTTTGCGTCGATTTTGTCATGCGCAGAAACCCGTTTTTTCGCCCATAGGTTTCCACTTTTGAATAGTGCAACAGCCGGCTATTGCTTATCCACTCCTATACAAATCAATGGGCAGCACTACCTGCCAATATCAACTGTTTTACACCAAACTTATTTCCACTCATAGTCGAAGGCGACGTGGCCGTCAATTTTTAGGGTAGCCTATAACAAAACTAAAGGAAAATAACAAAATACAAGGGATAATTACAAAAAAAATTATATATGTTTACTTTACAATCAAAAAATTTAAATGGTCAACGCAATACATTTAAGGCAACAAATATTTCTCGGTTGCATCAGATTGTTGATTTGCAACCTTATATAGACCGTGTTCCGTCGACTGTCCAATCTTTGATGCATCAACTGTAAAAACTTCTGTAATCTCCTGCCATTTAGGTAGTTTTTCCTTACGTCTTAATATTCCAATGATCACAAAAATATAAATTAAGGTTTGAAGAGATCCAGAAAATATTGATATTACATCTAAGCGGTTTTCTTCGAAATAACGATAGCTCCAATTCAAGATGTATAAGAATCTATACGTAAAAAGCGTTAATATATAGGGCAAAACTCTTCTTCCATTTTTAGACTTTCTACTCATATAATATTGCGGTATTATTGCAACAGCTTCAAGGTAGATACTGAATGTCCATAAAATCTAAAAAATACAATATACTGTGATTTATTTTCTATCTTGAGATCAATCGGGTATAGATAAATAACGTGAAAATATAGAACAAGTCTGCGTAAAATAACTTCCGCAAAACCTAGAATTTTAAGCAAAATCCAAATTATTAAAAATCATCCCGTGTGCGTTTACAGGTTTTCTGTTTTTATTATTGTTCCACATTTCATTGGATGATGCAAATTCTAAAATAAGGAATATTGCATCTCCTAAAATAAAAACGTACTAAAAATGTCTTCATTCTAGTATTCTTAACATAATTAATAAGGAAAAGGAAGTAGTTGCTCTCCACATTTAAAAAAAACATTCCATGTAATAATTGAAATTTGTATGGCTCAGTTATTCTACAATGGCAGGAGGTATTGCTTCTGCCCAAATAAATGTAGACAGACACGTGTCTGCTCGATGCTCCAAAAATTTTATCGTGAGTACGAAGTTAGTTACTTGCAAATTCTGCGATGAATGTTATCACCCTCAGTGCCTATCGATGAAGGATAGTCTATACAAGGCAGTCAATGAATGTATAAATGTGTTTTGGTATTGTAGTGACTGTGTCCCAGTGGTTAAAGACAAATTAAATGTGGCCAAGAAAGTGTAAAAGTTAGAGTGTCAGGTAACACAAAATGGTCTAAACACAATTGAAATACTCAAGAGGCTCGAAAACAACACAACAGTATCGAAAAATGTACAACAGTGGTCAGATATTGTTAAAAAAAATACTTCTCAGCCATTAATAATAAGGCCGAAACATGCCAATCAAGATAGTATTGTCACAAAGCAGGCAGTTATTCAGAAAATAAATACGTCGGAACTATCAGTCGAAATTAAAAGATTGAAAACTGTTAGCCGGGGAAGCATTGTTATTGAATGTGGAGATAAGGAATCATTAGAAAAAGTGCAAAACAAACGATGATAAATACACTGTTGAAATTCCGAAAATAGCCAATCCTAAGGTCGTCATTGTTGGGGTACAGGAAAAATATGTAAATAAGGAAGAATTCGAGGATATAACTATTAAATTTGTTCGGAAATATATTCCAAAGAACAAACAGTCACCTAACGTTGTCTTGGAACTATCGCCTGAGGTATTTCGGCGTCTTGTTGGTAATCGAGGAGTATACATGGACTGGGATAGTTTTCCTATGTATGAATTTGTGGGCGTGTTACGGTGTTATAAATGTTGGAAATATGGGCACAAGGCGGTACATTGTCAACAGCAGAACACTGTCTGTCCATTATGTAATCGAAACCACAGGAGTGAAGAATGCAAATCTAATCTACTGTACAAGAATGTACTAACTGTAAGCACGCGCACGTAGTATTAAAAATACCGAATATCGATTACAGACACAGTGTTTTTGACAAAAACTGTGTTTGTTATGCGAGAGCTTTAAAAAGAGTTAAAGCAAGGACACATTATATCTAGCAACTACCGTCAACATCAATTGAGTCTTCTTCATTGCATAGTGTATTGTTTTTGCACGTGAACGCTCAAGGACTTTTATCGCATAATAAAGAGATTGATCAATTACTGCGGAATAAAGACCCGTATGTTGTCTGCGTGAGTGAGACTCATCTAACTCCTGAAATAGCAGACGAAGAAATAGTCATACCTGGATATAATTTAGTAAACTGTTATTCAAACAGCCGTCACACTGAAGGGACAAAGATTTATATTAAAAGTTTTCTGAAATGCCAGGTAGTTAGTAGTGAGGCTATAGACTATGACTACTGGGCATTATGGATAAGGGTGCAAATTAAGAAGGAGAGGGTCATGATGGGTGCTATCTACAGATCCCCCAACGGTAACTGTAGGGAGTTTTTGAAGTATATGGAAGAAAAGTTAAATGATGATTGTATCCATGATCAAAAAACGGTAAACATGGCTGATATGAACATCGACTTGATAAAAAATGGTAGTGACGCAAAAACTTTCAAAAACATAATGCAGGGAGCAGGTGTAAAGCAAATCGTTGAAAAAGAAACCAGAATAACTGATGCGTCGGCTACCTTAATTGACCATATAATATCAAACGATTTTAATGCTAAGGAGGTTTCAAGATATTTCCCCATGGTGAGTGACCAGGAAATTATTGGTACTCAGTTGACGTTTGAAATATCGAAGTTGACTGAAGAATTAGTAGGAGCACAGTGGAATTACACATCTACAAACGTAAACACTTTACATACCGACTTTATGAAAGTAATTCAGTCAGCTTTAGACAAAATTGCGCCTATGATAAAACTTATAAACTTAAAACTTAAGTCAAGAAAATATCCCTGGATCACAAGAGTTGTTCAAGAAGCGCAGAATAAGAAAGACAATGCGTATAAAAAATTTTGTCTGACCAGAGCAAGTGGGGATTGGAATAACTTTAAAAGTCTTCGCAATAGAGCAACCTCAATATGGCGTACCGAAAAAAACTAAATATTACAACCAGAATATAGACAGGTGCAAGGGAGATAGCAAAAAAATGTGGAAAACATTGAAAGATTTAATCGGCAATAAAAAGCAACTATTAGACTTGGAAGATATTGATTTTGTTGGAAATTACGAAATCCGGAAGAAAAATTCAATAATTTTTATGCAAATAGTCTCGTGGAGATCTCAGATAGTATAGAAAAACGGCCATGGAACTCTCATTGGACAGTAAACAACCCTTTCCAGCGGTCGCGCTTTGAAACTATCAACTTTTCTCAGCTTAAAAAAATTACTTACGGGCTCGAAAATAAAAGTACCAGTGATGAATCGCTAAACATTAGGAGGGTGAAGGACCTGTTTTGTGTAATCGGCTATCCACTACTCTATATAATAAACGCTTCCCTTTCATCTGGTAAGGTGCCTAGTGAGTTAAAAACAAGTCTTATAATTCCCATACCGAAAGTTTCTAAGCCAACTGTGCCCACCGAATTTAGACCGATAAATTTGCTTCCAGTTGTGGATAAAATTATTGAAACTATAGTGTGTCAACAGTTAAGAAGCTATTTTGAATCTAATAAATTACTATATATCGGACAGTCTGGATTTAGAAATTATATGTGAAATGTGGAGAAGACATAAATGAAAACAAGGTTGTGCTTAGTGTCTTTGTGGACCTGCAACGTGCGTTCGAAACTATTGATCGTGATATCCTCATCGAAAAGTTGCGCCTGTATGGGGTTAGAGATGAAGCATTAGAGTGGATTAGGGATTATTTAAGTGTGTAGTTGGAATTGTAATTCAATCAGGCACAAATTGGGAGAGTTTAAACAATTTGTGCATGATAATCCTTTCTCGGTTATTTTTTTTTAGAAACCCGCATAGACCCATGGTTTGTTTTGAAGATTCGGGGTTATCAGGTCGAGAGCTTTGATAGGCCCAATCCGCGCGGAGGCGGCGTGGCCTGCCTAATACGTAGATCGATTCCATATAAAAGAGTCCACGGCATCCGCTCTGTAGCAGAACACATTTGCATTGAGACCGAGAACGGTCTGCGTATTGCGGGGGCCTACGTTCCTCCGCTCGCTCCCTTTATCTATGATGACTTCATGGCTTTCTTCCCGGACAACAGGAGGTTCATATTGATCGGGGATCTAAACGCCCGACACGTTGTGTGGGGCAGCAATTGAAAATAACCCAGATCTCCTTTTTCATCGCTCCAAAGTTCCAACTTTCTACCCAGCTTGGGCCCCTACCCCCTCCTACCTGGATGTTGCTGATACGAAGGGAATCGCTGACGTCCCGCCGCTTCAGGCGATAAATGACTTGAATTCTGATCACCTCCCAATCGTGATTTGCCTTGAACCAAGGCGGCCAGAGACCTGCGAAATTAAAATTTCATACAGGAATCTCGATTGGGGGGAGTTCAGGCGCAGGTTGAACGAAGCAACGGTAGTTCCCGACCAAATAGACAGCATCCAGGAACTAGAGGCTCAAGTCCAATCATTTACCCTAAACATCCAGCGTATCCTTATGCAAGGACTAGAAACGCCATTAGGCGCCGATGGCAAAGGTATCATGCCAGAATCGACTATTTACATACGAATGAGCTAACTAATAACATCAAAATCAAAATCAGCGGGTACAGGACTGATAAATGGATGCAGTATGTAAATCCCTTAAACGCTCAGGACGGCTCCCTTTGGAGCCTGGCCAGGAAAGTCAGAGGAGCCTCTGCGCCCATGCCGGCTATCCGCCAAAACGGCAACGATATTATGAGTGACGAGGACCAAGCAGAGGCCTTCGCTGATTTCCTGGAGGGGCTCCATAGGGAGTCGCCCGATACCATCCCTGCGCACATTAGCGTTACTGATATAGCATCTAAATTGAAAGCGCGAAAATACCCTATCCCGCCGCCGGTGATGAGCAAACTGCTTGTCACCCCGGGGGAGATTAGGACTATATTAAACCGCCTGCCCCGAAATAAAGCTCCTGGGAATGATACCTTGCCATACTTAACTCTTCGGAATCGTCCGAAGAAATCCCTCATACATTTCATGCACATTGTAAACGCCATCATTCACCCACAGCATTTCCCATCCTCTTGAAAACATGCCGAGATCATGATTATCCATAAGCTAGGCAAAGATCCGAGGCAAACCGGCTCTTACAGACCGATTTCCCTGCTCCCCACCATGGCGAAGGTGGCGGAGAAGCTACTCTTGGCCAGAATAAGCGGCGCAGCCGATGGACTCGGTGTACTGCCCATGGCGCAATTCGGCTTCAGGGCTAGGCATAGCACTACCATGCCTGCAGCGAAGATTGCACACGACACCGTGCAGGTCAAAGCACTGCGCTGCTTCTCCTGGACATAGAAAGGGCGTTCGACAGGGTGTGGCATGACGGACTATTGTACAAGATGCATGTGAAGCTTGACTTCCCGCTGTATCTGACAGCATTGGTCCAGTCATACCTTGCCGGGCGTACTCTCTCTGTACGCATAAACAGGGCAAGTTCCTCTGTGAGGCCGCTAAAAGCCGGCGTCCCGCAGGGCACTGTTTTGTCCCCATAGCTATTCAACTACTATATAGCAGTCATCCCCTCCTCCCCTAACACTTCCTTAGTGCTCCACGCCGATGACACGGCAATTTACTCGCAATCCAAAATCGCGCAGACAGCAAAAATCAAACTCCTAGGTCACCTCGACATCCTTCTTCCATATTATGCGAGATGGAAAATAAACTTGAACGTCCCAAAGACAGAACTAACAATACTGACCAAAAAGAGAACTAACTTGGACATTACGCCACTCACGATACATGACATTACAGTAGACGTAAAAGACAAAGTAAAGTACTTGGGAATAGTGTTTGACAAGCGACTGATCTTTACCGGACATATGACCGAGATCCGCAGAAAGAACGCTATTGCCCAAAAAAGTTTAAATATGCTCATCAGACCAAGATCTTTTCTGAGCCCGGCAAATAAAGAAAACATCTACAGAACTATTGTCAGGCCGACTTTAATGTATGGAGCACCTGTATGGTCTTCTGTGGCGAGTACGCACAAAAAGGCACTGCAGGTTATGCAGAACCGGTACCTAAGAGCGGCCTTCTCGGCGAGCCGATATACTGGGGTCATGGACTTGCATTCATGGTCGAATCTTGACACGGTCGAGGAGTATAGCGACAAGGTTTCCTGCATGTTCTATGACTCTGGTATACGCGGTTCGCCACTAACCGCAAACATAGCCAATGTGCGCTACGACCCGCAGAATAAACCTAAGCATGGGCCCATACACAGGGCAACGTCTCTGTTTTACCAGAACCCAAGGCCGCCTGAACAATAATAAACGCACATAGCGAGTATAAGATCAGAACAAAAGACAGGACACAGACATACTGACTGGCTGTCCTGCGCGCTCCGCTGGAAAGCGATCTTGGCGAAGCTCGCTTAATCTTTGCTCCTTGATTGAATGGACAATGCCCAATACGCAATTTCCAGCTACACATCCCTCACAATAGGGCATCTTGATGCCCCTTACATGAAAGCCAAAGAAACGTGAAAGAGGTTTTTTTAAATTGTGTTTTCCTCTGTTCTAACCGTCACACATTTAGCACTCAAAACAAGCCTGCATTACATCAGCCTTTCGGTAATACACATTGAACCAGGCTTAAAGGGTAGGTAACCCGGGGAAGCAAATTGCAGTGGTATAAACGGCACATAGGATAGGTTAGCTAGCCCTAGGCGTGTCAGCGATGCGCCCCTACAAATCACGTCTGATTAGATGTGAAAGGCGGCGCTAGCTGCGTGTAAACGCGACTTATAATTACCTTAGGAAGCCACCAAAACTGTAACTCTATGAAATAAATGATGTTGTTATTGTTATTTAAGCAACAGATTTCAAAGAACTAAGGTAGGATGTGTACCTCTTCTTTTTATTGTTTATGTCAATGATATTTACCAGGTTTTAAAGGAATCTTTTGTAAACCTGTTTGCGGACGATACTACTATGATTTCTGTACCGGGTAAAGATTTCGGGGGAATTACTGATATTTTGAACAACGAGCTTATGACTGGTTATGCAAAAATAAATTAAAATTGAATACAGCGAAAATATGTTAATCTTTAACACCATTGTTTTACCTCATTTTACTTATTGCGATTCTCTTCTTATATCCTGTACCCAAGAAGACATACAGATACTACAGATACAACAAAATAAAGCAATGCGTATAATACTTAAGTGCGACAGATATACAAGATATGTTGCAGACACTAAACTGGTTGCCAATTATACAGAGCGTAAAGAGGGCGAACCTCACTTTAATTTATAAGATAGAAAATAATAAACTGCCCGTTTACTTAAAAAACTTTCTTGTTAGGAGATCCCATTTTCTCGAGTATAATATTCGTTCTAGACAACAGTTTCATATTAATTCTGTTAACACAACGGCATTGCAAAAAACGTTATTTTTTGAAGGGGTTCGTCTTTTTAATGCTCTGCCCGAAAATGTCCGAAACGCGCCAACTGTAAATAGATGTAATCACTATGTTTCGACATATCTTATGCAATTGTATATAGCAAGTAATTAATAATTAATATGTCATGTGGTTTGTGCATTTATAGTTTTGTAATTACTAGCCAAGTGCTAAATAAACATATTATTTATTTATTTATTTTAGACGTACGGCATACTTTGTGCTCTATAGTTTAGGCATTCTCTTTATAAGAATAAACAATGGTTAGGTTAGCAGCGGTCTGGACCATCAAGAGGCCACTACCTGCATTCTAAAATATATTTGGATTGATCATTTTTACAATGTTTACCTCTATTGCCAAATCAGATGGAGGCCCAGGCCGCACTCCTCTCAAGGTGAAATTATTAGCGCCAATTGCTAAAACAACTGCAGGAATCACAAGCAGTGAATTCCAAAAAGTGTCATTTTCCTCCTCATATGAATTTCGGTAAGTAAAATTTATCAAGTATATTATAAAGAGTGTCAGTGCAACAAATATAATCTTGAAGATCGTATTGTACAATGAAACATAGTACATCAACAAATCCGTATATCGGGAGATAAACACCGTGGCTAGTAGAAGTTGGGTTTTTCCGGATATACCTGAAAATACAATACATACATATTTTAATATATAAATATATTTTTATTATGTCTTCTTGAAAGTGAAGTAACTACATTTTATTATAAAAAAATATACATTTTTAGACCTTGTGTAAATCAATTTTAATGGTTTATTTGTTTCGAATCGTGTACAAATTTAACTATTTACGCTTATTTATTTTACTAAATGTATCAAACAGTACAGAAAACTGGTTCCAGGGAGTTAAACTCAAACTGAAACATGCGTTATTGTCAGAAGTACATAAAAGTCTCATTGACAAAGCTGTAATAAAAACCTATCATTATAAATGTAAAAAAGCAAAACATATCACTCAATAGACAAAACAAAGAGAGGTTATACTATATGTAGACACCTACATATTTATATACATATGTAAGAATCGTATTTTATTTCTATCTAATTCAAATTCATTTTGAATAAAATACAATAAGCATGCTCTTATAATCGACAAAATACGAGTAAAATGTATAGACATACGGTATCCTTTGTTTACGTTATTTAGGTAATAAATATACCTAACGGGCTGGTGTCCGTCTTTCTCGCTGACACGTCTAAATGTCTATGTCTCGTTGAAGCCGCCAAAGTTCTAAAAAGAAGGGCTTTCATTGTATTTGTACGTTTTGGGGCCGTGCTGTTTTGTCTGAAAGGTGAGTTATCTCACGGAGCACACTTTATTGCTTTAATTCTTGTATTTCTATTTTGCTTATTGATAGTTAATTATTTTACTTAAGTCATGTCAAGTCATCATACATCAGAAATAGATTAAACAACTATCACTTAATTCAAGATAATTCTGATATTTTAAATGCTTACATAAGTTGATTATCTTGTATTGTATTATTGTGAGTTATCTCACTGAGCACACTTTAATGCTTTAATTCTTGTATTTATATTTTGCTTATTGATAGTTAATTACTTTACTTAAGTCGTTGGGCTTGTCATTTATTAATCACACATCAGAAATAGATTAAACAACTATCACGTAATTCAAGATAATTCTGATATTTTAAATGCTTACTTAAGTTTATTATCTTGTATTGTGTTATTGTGAGTTATCTCACTGAGCACACTTTAATGCTTTAATTCTTGTATTTATATTTTGCTTATTGATAGTTAATTATTTTACTTAAGTCATTGGGCTTGTCATTTATTTTTCATACTAAATAGATGAAACAACTATCGCTAAATTCAAGATAATTTCGAGGTGACTGTTAACATTATAAACCCACACATTTTACGCTATTTTGATATTCTTTGAGAGGATTATCGTAAATTGGACATTTTTACAGTTAACTAACCATGGGAGAATCAATTTTTTCATAAAAAATCATTAAAAACTTGTAAAAAACTGCTATAAATGCTACTACTTTTCACTTCGGAATTTCAATTTATTATTTTGTTTTTATTGAAATCGCGCAGACGGCGCAGGGCAGGTTTGTAGACACCGCTGTGTTGCCACATTTATTCTTTAATTCTCATTAGCGTCTTGCCGCTGTGGGAAGCCTGATCCTCGTCAATGTTATTTACACATATTTTCACTTCACGCCTTTGTATAAAACGTTTCGAGAAAAGCAGGAATGTGAGAATTTGGCTGAAGTGACGAAGTCCGCGTCTCTAGAACGCAAAGTAATTGGTTCGACGCCCGGTCATGCAAGTTTTTTTTTATTAGATAGTTAGTTTTTTATATGCCTTGGGTTAGTTTTGGTTAGTTAGGGTTAGTTTGGGATAGTTTTGGTTAGTCTGGGTTAATTTGAAATAGTGAAGAGACAAGCGCGCGTAGCGCGCTTGTCTCTTTACTTTCGTTAATTAGGGTGAGTCTTGGTTAGTTTGGGTTAGTCTGGGTTAGTTTTAGTTAGTCTGGGTTAGTTTTGGTTAGTCTGGGTTAGTTTTGGTTAGTC
>MU190950.1:23054-39289 GCA_016904865.1 Pissodes strobi
CGACGGGGTATCCTCGCGAGATAACGTCCCTTGGTACCCATTGCACGCTCGAAATAATTGTTGCTATATAACTGAGTAGATACTTTGTGAGACATACACCCTTAGTATCGTTATATACTCAGTTGATTGATTGAGAAATGAGAACAGATAATATGCGAATTTACATCCCTTAATATCAATATCTTTGTATATCCTGTATGACCTAATTAAGTGATCAACGTAGAATTTTCGACTAGTTACTACAAAATTGATAATAACCATAAATGTATTAATTTAAGTATTTGTTTTTATTCACCTTGATGTTACTATGATTTAATTCTTTATTTCTGGCATTTTGGTTGCTCAGATTATTTTTCTCTTCATTACAGATCGTCCCCACGTGTTACCTCGAAAGCCGGCCATTTCAAGAACTGACGATATTAGTTTTAGTTTCTATTTTAATATAATGTTATTATCAAGTTCAGAAAAAAAAATAATTATAAAGTTTTTGGCCATTCATTTTTCATATCCTCTTACACATATGACATCAAATCCGTGAAAATACATTAATTTAAAAATCACAAAAAATAAAATCAATAATTTGTATATAAGCATCAGACATCAATACAAGAAACAAACTAAGACAAAGTGGCTAGGAAATACTGATCCAAACTGTAAAAACCCTTGCAACCAGCAAGCTCTTCACCTTGCGCATAAAACCCCTATATTCTTCTATTTTTCTTATTGCAGGAGGAAGGTGATTAAATAGTTTCTTACTATTGTAAATAAGAGAACTTTTAGTTAATGCAGACAAAGACGGGAATGAAGGGGTGTAAGTGTTGGAAGAGTATTTCCTGTGCATCAGTCATATAGACTCTAACACAAAGATAGAAGGAAGAGCAATGATTTTCTGTTCAAGAAATAAGGTTCTGCATGAGTCCTGAGGCTTGGCACCACAGAGATATCTAATTGCACGTTTTTGAAGTACAAACACAGAGTTGAATAATGTGCCTGAACAACTTCCCCAGAAACAAATCCGGTACCTTAAGTGGGATTCAACTAGTGCAAATATGCATTTCTAGCTACTGACATAACTAATTCGTGCTTAATAGCCCTTATAGCATAGCACCCGGATGATAATTTGCTACAAAGATTCTCCACATGTATGTCAAATTTAAGTTTTATTATCAATAACCAAACCCAAAAACCTATTGTTATATAAGTTAGTAATCTTATCATTATCCAAAAAAACATCATTTAAATCATACTTAAAGCTTATAACACTAGTCTTTGATACATTAAATGACAATTGATTACAGTCACACCATTTCTTAATTCTAATTAGGTCATTGTTCATAATACTTTCATGTACCTATCGTGGGATTCTTATGGTGTCAAACAATTGTGGTGTCATCAGCAAAAGATGAACATCTGCCGCTTCTAATACTAAGTGGAAGATCGTTTACATACAATAAAAACAACAAAGGCCCAAGAACAGATCCATGAAGCACTCCTGCAGTGACATTTAACCCCTCTGAAGTGTTACCCTGAAAGCAGACGCTCTGGCTCCGATCAGCCAGATATGACCTAAACCAGTTCAAGATTTTTCCCCTAAGTATTCCGCAGCAGTATTTCATGACAGACACAGTAAAAAAAAACTACCGCGGCCCCTTCTCCGTCATTTAACTTCAAGTACAGCTCATCCAGGACATGAAATATGGCATCATCAGTGTTTTTGACTGCTGAAAACCAAACTGGGATACAGAAAGCAATTTATGTTATCCAAGAAAGCTCACCATCCTTTTTTTTTATTAGTTTCTCTACAATCTTAGTTAAAGTAGGCAATAAAGATATCGGTCGGTAATTTGATGGTAAGCCTTCATCAGCCCCCTTAAACAATGGGATTACCCTAGCTTGCTTTAAAAATGAAGGAAAACTTCCGTTAAGAAAAGAATGATTGACAGCATCCGCCAACACACCAACCGCAGAGTCAGGAAGATTCAAAAATATCTTAACTGAGGTATCATTGCATCCAGAAGAATTCTTATTTTTAATATCTACAAAAGTCGATCCAAGTTCATCAGAATCTATAGGTGAGAAGTAAAAAGTTTCAGGGATCGAAATATGACTTAAGAAAGACAAGTGTTAACAGAGAGTTTTTGAGCAATCGTACAGTAGTAAGAATTAATAGTATCTGCCTTTAAATTGGAAACACATATATTTCTTAATTTTTGTCCGCGTAGATCGTTAACAATGCTGCATACCTCCTTCTGTTTATTGCATGCGGACGCTATCCTCTCATTGTAATAACTCTTCTTTGCCAGTTAATCGTCCTTCTGTATATGTTTCTGTATCTATTAAAATAGGTCATAAAAAATGTATTATCAAGCGCAAACTTTCTTAAGTAATGGAGACACCTAAAGTTTCTTGAAGCAATTCTTAAGCCTTTTGTGATCCAGGGCTTTTTATTTTTCGATTTTAGCTTCACCAACGGAAATGAATTGTTAAAAATTTCAATAATTTTACAATGAAATGAATGCAGAGCATCTGTCTTCACCAAAATCGTGCTCAAATCCAACCCAGAACAAACTTGTGAACATCTTAAAAAGTTTTGCCTAGTAAACAATCTACCACGTCGCTCAACAGCTACAGTTTTGGGGTCATCAAATAAAAAGTTACAAAAAACAGCCTCGTGATCTGATAAACAACCTGCATTTACTACAGAACTTTCAACGGGACTCGTGACAACATTAGAACAATGGAACATACATAATCCAATATAGAGGCCGAACATTTAGTTAGTTATACGTGTATAAGATTTAACATGCATTTCCATGCCAAATGAGCCTAATAATAATAAATTAATTGAACACTCTGCAAGGCATCTTTACAATCATCATTGATGCTAAAGTCGACTGTCAAAATTAAGCACCTCTTTCCTCTGACCACATCTAAAGGCATGTAGATTCCTTATAATTATATCATTGCTTTTCCACGACGCGAATTTTATCTGGTGACGGTTTATTTGCTTTTAGATGGAAAATACATCGACAAAAAGAGAGGATCTTATCCATATCTTGATAACTTTAATATTAACAACGGATATCATTGTCTGAACAATAATTATTTCTATGGTAGTTATCTTTTTTGGTAAAGTTATCAAGAAATAGATAATATCGGCCTTATGACATTATCAATAGGTTACCGGTACGGTTATTTGTAAATCATTTGTTGGTGTCATCTCCATATATTTATATTTTTGGCATAACTTTGGAAAGGTGTCCTTGATCTATCCGAACCTGCCTAATATTCAGTATTCACATTCAAAGAAACATCTGTACTAATATAACAATCCAGAACCGGCAATATTTTAGAAAGAAAATACACTTAAGAATTTTTGAATACAATATAGTTAATGCCTGCAACAGGAGGGAGCGCCATAGCAGAAAAACTGTTGGCATCGTAACCCTCTCCCGATAAAAGCCAAGACTTCTTAAAACGACTTGGACAGATTGCAGTTCTTCATTAGGGGTAGGAGGGTGAGCGAGAAGAAAAGCGTCGCTTTTGCTTGATTTCACAGAATAAAACACCCTAAACCACCACTGGATTAACAAACATAGCGAAGGAAAGTTGGAACGACGACTTAAATAAATAAGGAAACACCAGTACAAGCGGTACTATTTTGTAAGGTCAGAAATCATGTGACGTTACCTTGGTTTAATGGTTTAGACACTATCAGCCTTTCGTTAACTCATTTCTTATCAATCCCGTAAATTCGATTAAACAAATATCTTAGAATCCAGAACCGTTTTGGATGACAGGACAAATTGGAGATACACATAACATTTTATCGAAAAAATTAATTCCATAAGAAGTCTAGCTATTTAGCATCAACACTTGATTTCTTCTTTTCCCACCCACAATAAGAGAATTTGAAATTGAGGTATTGTGTTTTCCTTAAAAAATACAAACGCAGCTGATTTAGATGACTTAGGTACTTTTAAGTTTTTTTAAAAGTACCATGACATAAGTGCACTGGCTCCAATAACTAGCCAATAAATTAACTCCATGATTTCTTGAAAGGCAAGTCCCTGATAAACTTGCTTTCAAAGATATAACTAATAAATATATTAGTAAAAATATTAGAAAAGGCAATGTGTATTAGACTAATAACATTAAGATAAACACACTAAATCCAAACATAGTTGATAAACACACTTTAATGTTCTTTCAAGCTATTCAAGCATGATTTTAGGGCAGATTGATATAAATCACAACAAAGTACGACATTTTGAAGGAAGTTTGTGGCAGATCGAACTAGGGAATATTGTGTACCACGAAAATTTGCGATTGGTCAATAATAGTATATTCTGAACTTATGAGGGAAAGTTACACATTCTCAGCCGATGGCGAAAGCTACACATTCTCAGCCGATGGCGAAAGGTACACATTCTCGACCGAGGCTGCGAATTTGCCTTTTCTCTAAAGTACACATACTATTTTAATTTTATTGATATTTTTGAAAGAGACGCAATAGCAGTAAGTGTCTGAAAAAGTAATATTCCTGGCCTGTTATTTGCGCATCTAATATCACAAAAGTAATATTCCCAGACTGTTACTTATGTGCGATTTCCTAACAACCTTTAACAATACCAGAAGAGCGAGTTTTGTCAAGAGGACGAGAATGTTGACCTTTGTGGACGATTGCAGAAACTAGTTATTTTTCTACGACTGCTATGAAAAGTGTCTAAAAACGCACGTCAAACAGGATCTGAAAATGACTAATTTCACATGATGTATGATACTATTGTGTGAAATTTTTTCACATAGGTTGGGTCTGGTTTGGCCAAAATGATGGATAACCAGCACGAATGTCACAAAAATTTTAATCAAGTAGGTCGTGATTTTCGGTTGCCTGATTACACATATTTGAATTTCAACCTGTCAAAAGTATTGTTAGAAAAAATTATGTTTTGCTGTGTAAAAATGGAGAGTGATAGTGAATTTGGATGCACACCGCCAGAAATAAAAGAGAAAGCTACAAGCGTCTCGCTAAATCTTTTGCCGGAAACTTCAAGATACAGGTACGAGACCACATACCAAAAATTTCAGGGGTTGAAAGCAAGAAACAATGTTAAGTCCTCCTCAGAAAATGTACTGCTAGTATATTTTGAAGAACTATCGAGGAAATATAAAGCATCCACGTTGTGGTCGATATTTTCCATGCTAAAAGCTACCATAAAAATAAAGCACAATATTAATATTACCGATTATATGAAACTACAGTCGTTCCTAAAACGAAAATCAGGAAAATATACACCAAAGAAGTCCAAAATTCTAACGGAGGAGGATTTTTCACAATTTTTGAACACAGCACAGGATCAGCAATACTTGCTAATAAAAGTACGTACTGAAAGCAAACTTGCTGAAAGTTTTTAATTAACACATTTAATTTTTTAGGCTGCAGTTGCTATTGGTCTGGCAGGAGCTTGTAGACGTGACGAATTACATAAATTATCAGTCAATAACATGAAAGATTTAAATTCGGCTATGTTGATCAAATTAACAAGTACAAAAAATAATATGCCCCGATCATTTACTCTAACTGGAAACTTCTACAATATATGTAAAAGCTATGCCAATCTCAGACCTACTAATATATCCGAAAACAGATTTTTCTTAAATTATCAAAATTGAAAATGCACTAGGCAAGTTGTAGGCATTAATAAGTTTGGTCGCATGGCTACAGAAATAGCCAGTTTTTTGAAACTGCTTAATCCGAGCGAATATACAGGCCCTTGTTTTCGGCGCTCATCGGCAACAATACTTGTTAATGCTGGTGAGGATTTACTTACACTTAAACGCCATGGGGGATGGCGTTCTAGTGGAGTGGCAGAAGGATACGTAGACGATTCAATTGCAAATAAACTAAAAATTGCAAACAAAACTGAGAAACCTGTAAGCCAAACTTCGACGTCCTTATCACAACATGAAATACAAGAATCAGAAACTTCCCCGCCGGCACCGGTTCCTTCATGTTCAAGAAACATAACTGAAAATATAACATACACGAATTCGATTGAAAAACAAAATATACCAGCACACAGTTTCCAAAACTGCACAAATATAGCCATTAACTATAACTTTAAATAGAGCTATGTAACTTTATATTTTGTTTTATTAATGTAAAGATAATTTGTTATTTAAATAATAGTTATAACACTTTATTGTAACTGAATAAATTATTTGATGTATTTAATTGTTTAAATTCAGCCTAATTATGAATTGTAATTTTATTGCTAAAGTTAACACCTTGCAATTTTCGTAATATATATCAACAACGTCTCTTCGGCTTATACTAAAACTAATACACATAAGCCTTTTGTAAGTTTCACGGTACTATTGGCAAAATTTAACTGTTTCTTGGACTTTAGTAGCTTAATATTATACCATAACAAGTAACACACTACATACTGTCTGTCTAGAGTTTCGAGCTATTACTAAAGTCATAGGAAGTACTGAATTTTAAATAATATTTTGTGGTGTAACCTATATTTTTTTGTAATTTTTTATTTGCTAATAGAACACATACTAAACCTATATATCTTGACGGAGGCTACTACCCTTAAAATCCTTAACTTAAAACATTATTTTTTAAGTAAAAAGCAGTGTTCTCTGTTACTACAACCATGAACAGTGTAGTTTTTAAACATTTGTTCGTTTTACTAATAATAATAAAGGTAACTTATTCCGTAAACTTTAGTAACATGATATTTACTGTAAGACATTACTTATATTACTAACTTATTTTTTTTAAAAGATTGTCCTACTAAAGTTACAGGAACAAACATATTATTTAAAATTATCTATTTTGTGATATATTATTAGATACACATATGCCTATGTCTTTTGTAGTTACCTTAAACTTTAGTAATGGGCATTTACGATAATTGTAGCGGTATCTACCGGTAGGTATACAGCGGCAATCAGCTGATTAACGTCGATACGTTCCGGTAAATGGTAATTGTCGAACGGAACGGTGCGGATCGCGAGAAACCTAAAAAAAATTGATTATAATGAAGAATAATAAACGGGGGCAATCTTGGCTACTTTTCAAATATTAGATAGTAGTGATTCGGAAACTGAAGGCATTATAAAATAGTTTCAGTTTCAATGCAGAAAACATAAAAGAAGAAAAAAATTAACATGTGTTTATTGAAAAATATATTGAAAATGTTGCTTTTCGCTATATGATGTTGAAGGTATTATAATTATTTCTCTCTAAAAATGAATGTAATAGTAAAATTATTTTCAGAGTTGCGAACTTAGATTAGGTAACTTGTCTAAGGTTTCGAAAGTATATAAGTAACAAACAGGCTCGCAGGCTAAATTTGTAGATTATGTCAGTATAAGATGTAAATAAACCGACATGTACCGACACAAATAGCAGATCCATAAAGTTGGATCGCGGTACATGTATCGGTAGATTCAATTGAATTACAGAACGCGGTTGGTTAATGGAACACAAATTAACGAACGCTCAGATACATACCGGTAGATACCGCTCCAATTATCGTAAATGCCCAATATGGTTTGCTTAAAGTAGGGTTTTAACATTAATATGCTTTCTATTCAACCGCCACTAATCTTACTACAATTTAAGTAAATATATTTTTTATTACATTTTATATTGTCATATGAAAAGATTATTAAATAATAATATTATAAGTTTGAACCATAATTTTACTCACGAATTCTAGAAGGCTGTGGCAGCAACTGAGCAACTATTACTCATAAGCAAACTGTCAAAACAATAATTCATGCAAAAGGTTGTCACAAATTTCTATATTTACAATGGACAATATTTACAAAAAGTATTGCTTGTGTAAATTTTGCGAAAGTGTCGAAAAAATAGATAAACAACCCTCTGCTATATAGTCTAAGTAAACAACACAGTAACTTGCCACTTTTAAAATATTCTAATAACCTGTTTAAAAAGATACAAGAAACTCTTGTTTTTATGCAACCATCGTTAAACCGCGTGAGGAATACATACAAAAAGAAATAAAATAGTATTCAAGTACTATTTGTACTTTCTTAAACTCGAAATTTTATGGTCAGTACTAGCGAAGTTCCGAGTCCTACCTATTCGCCTATGAAACGAGAAGATGTGTTCCAACAATACCATGAAATACTAAATGTTTTATTAAAAACACAATAAGTAATATGTCTGTTGTTTTTTAATTATTTGTTTAATTTATTTAATAAAATTCCTTATTTAGAAAACGATGCAATAAGTGTGCTTTTTTTTAAATAATTCATAAAGAATTCGTTAATGTCAACCTCGTTAGTGTCAACCAGTCAAAAATATTTTATTTTTTCTATTTTGGTATCATAAAGAAGTCTTTTCGATATGCAAAGTAGTGTCAAAAAGAAGCTCTTTTCGACACTGCGATAAAATATGGTCTTTTAAAACTAGTATCTTAATATACTATTCTGTCATTTACTTTTGACATAAGCATGTGAAAACTTTTCACATGGCGTATGAAAAATCACACAGTCCCGTCAAAAGTTAAAAGATTAAAAATAATAAAAATCGCATATTAATCCTTATTTTCTGCAGTCGTAGAAAAAGTATCGTGTGCAACACATTTGAAACTGACTCTTTGCCTTTGCACACTCGTATGACTTGTAGCACTCGCCTACGGCTCGTGCAGTGTCGTGCACAAACCTCATACTTGTATGCAAAGAGTCTTTTACAAAACTTGTTGCACAATATACTATTGTTTAACTAGGCAGCAAAGTACAAAGTAATAGATTGACTGCTCAGGCTGACAGTTCAGGAATTCAGCTAAGGCAGCCAATTTGCTTTGTTGCCCAGTTAAATATAATTATATCTTTCCGCTACTTAATTGTTTAAAATTTATCAAACTAATTATTAAAATTCTAACAACCCCTCAATTTTTCCTGTCAGCATGATTCAATAAATATTAGATAGAAATCGCAGTTGTTAGTTGGGGGGTTGGTTACCATGGAAATGTATATGTTAACAATCCCCATAATATTAATGGAAATTTGACAAGTTATCTATGATGAGTTTCCGCAAAGTAAAATGTACCGTACTACACTTCTATAGGTTAGTTTCATGCTTAGGTAACATCAAAATTCAAAAACTAATCTGACACGTCTTCTAAAAAATTACCATTCTTTCTTATCACAAAAATATTTTGTGTTTCTTATGGAGTGTATTCGAACTTACCAGTACAATTCCTGTTTTTCAATATATCTTTAATAAGAACATAGAACGACAGAAAGTGGACAGTATTGGCACAAAATAAATAAAAATTCATAATTCGTTTAACCCTATTATAATTTAATTATGCAAATGCACTATGCAGCGAATGCAAGTGCGCAAACGTTTATACGTAGTAAAACGAAGTAAATACCAAACCGACAAACCAGCAGCTCTTTGGAGGTCGCCGAGTCGCCGGGCACCACGTCATCAGCCAATTTAATTATTATTTTATTTTCTTTTTCACTTTTTCCTGGAATCTGCAATTCTGTAAACATTTAAATTTTGTTTATGTTTACATTGTAACCAGGGTTGTTCCTAGACAATTTTACTGTGCCACTTTTTTTAAAAAAATTGTGCCATTTTACGGCACGATTGTGCAAACACTGTCACATTTGAATGACGTCATTATAAGGCTGACGGTTGACTTGTAAATTAATGCGAGATGTTAGTTAACCGTTTGTCGCCAAACGCAATGCCGGTTATTTTTTAAATAATTATGGTTTTTATGATTATATGTAGTGTTTAAACCACTTAATTAAATAAATTAATGAAACAGTAGGCAGTTGAAATAAATCGTATATTTAAAAAAAAAAACAACTATTCAGATATAAGTAGATTTCCACAAAAGAAAATAGCATGAAAAGTAAGATCTGAAAACTCTTTCAACTGCGGCGGAAGAATATGGTACTGACAGACTTACTTTTACTATTTTAATTATGTTAGAAAATATTGATTCATTTGCCCTCTGGCAATACTGTCTGGTGTCTCGCACATTAATGTCTGTGTTTGTCTTTATTTGAATATGTAGAGACGAAAAGGAGAAGCGAATATTAAGATATATGTATCCAAAAATTCATACAGCCTAAGAATAGGTAATTACAAATAGTTCTACGCATTTAACATATATTTCAATATATCTAATGATTATGAAAAATATGTTTAAAAACATTACACGCATTAGTACATCAAATCAGATCGTAGTATATCAAATCGACAAGCCGTTGCCCGTATCACATCAGAGGGCTTCAGAGTAGCGCGCGCATCACATTGTTGACAAAAATGTCTTTTATTACACTTCACGCATAGTCATCCGCTCGCTTGATCCGCTACGGGGGCGTGACCAACAGAAACTAATCAAAACTAACTCAAGGCATGCCCAAAATGAAGAAAAAAATCTTTTTACACATGATATTAAAAATACAAAAAGCATCTCTTGCCACTGGAATCGAACCCGGGCTACCATATCACAGACACAGCATCCAACCATTATCCTATGGACCAGCACCAGTTGACAACAAATCGCAAGATCCTAAAGATACGGTGTTTGTCATCAATGGAATGTGCGCGCAACTCCGAAGCCCTCTGATGTGGTACGGGAAGCGATATTTTAGTTCGTAATGCCCTTGTGAATGCATGCGGTTTAAATACCCGTAATTGGCAAGTATATTGCCCTCCGCTCGCTCCAGGGCTCAAGAAAAGAAAACTAACCAAGTGCTAACCCAAGCCATACCCAGGAAAAACCTAAAAATCAAGAAAAAACTTGTTTACTTAAAAAAACCAAAACCGACGGGATTTGAATCCGGGTCGCCGAAGAGAAGGCCAACCATGCAGACCTCTAGACCATTTGCTGACTTAGAAGCAACTGGTTGCATGGCAAAGACATGCGTCACCTCAGGTAGCTAGCCAATCACGCGCCTCTCATTCGCAAGTGCAATACGAACTGAAATCTCGCGTACGGGAAACGTCTACTATCAAATCGTACCACTTTAGTCACTGTGGTGCCATAGTGCGTTTTCATTATAGTGTGCCACTTTTGGCACGATTGTGCACCTAGGAACAGGGTGGGTCGCGTAGTGAAGGGTGATTCCTCCTAGGGCTGCAGGTTTGTTTCTGTGCGCGGTAGCGTGGCCTGAGGCCGGTCGGGGGTATTTCCTGCGGCGATTTGGAGTTTCTGACAGAAAGTGGTTATACCTGCAGTGCGCGAAGCCTCCTTGCATAAGAACTTAGTCGTGTAGTGCATTAGCTTATATTTGCAAAAGTCGGGAATTACCACGGGCACAGGCTCGTCTTACTGGAGGTTCCTACCAAATAGTCCCCTCACACTGGAACTGTAAATTATGCAGGAGGGTCGTCCCGTCTCTAACTAAGCGCCGGTAGAGGGGTGTACTGGCGAATTGCCTTGCAGCAAAGCCATCCGCTCCCCGAAAGGGAGCACAATCACAAAGGCTTATCATTGTCAGTCAGTCTTGTAAATACATGAAGGGTATTTCCATTGTTTATACAGGAAACATTGTTACCAAGAATTGGAAACGTTGCGCTCCTTCCCAGCTGATTTATATTTAATGACTACGTGGACTAGCGCTGTTTAAAGTTAAATAATAGACCTTAGACGATGGACTTTTTTCCATCGTCTAAGTAATAGACAAACAGTATTTTGCGAAGTTTGTCTGAGATCGCGTATGCACAGGGTTGCCAAGCGTAGGGTAATTTCCTTAGTTCTAGGGAATTTTGCGGTATAATTTTTTATTTTATACAAAATCTAGGGAATTTTTGTATATGATTAAATATTTAACAAATCGTTTTTTAAAAAACTAATTATTATATAGACCGATATCTAATAAGATATTGCATTTTTTTAGAAATTTAATTTCTACTTTTTTGTTATACGCAATAGTTGTGTATTGTGCTTAGCTATACCCCTAGTTGTCCTAGCTTCCACTACCGGTGCAAAGTCCGAAATAGGCCCTTTTTCACTGAGCTCGTTATATTTATATTATAATATAATGCCGCAATCCCCGGCGTAACGTATTTGGAAATAAACCTAGGGAATTTTTGGCTAAAAATGTAGGGAAAAACGTTTGGCAGCCCTGCGCATGCATCAAGTAAAATATTTTCGCGGGAAACTCCTTGTAATGAATTGAACAGTTGGGCGTCACTTTGTAATGAAACACTAGCTCAGTCGGCAATTTGTAAGGATAAATTAGTTGGACACTAATTTGTAGCGAAAGTTAATTTATTTAATTTAATTAAGTATGAGATTATTTTTTTTCTGAGGGGGTGAGTTGTTTCTTTTATTAACTGAAGTTTTTTATATATTTTGGGCGCCAGAGTTCCTAGAGACAATGCGAACTGAATATAAATACTTAAAGATCATGATAAGGTTTTTTGAATAAATTGACTAGCAATGAGAATGAAAATTAAAAGATTAAAAAAAATTAATAATAACACATGAGCACTGGTCTTTACAATCAGTTTTCTTCTGACTGACTGTGACTTAACTTCGTTCAGTTATTCTGTAACCATGCGATCGTGTTGGGACCTGCACTGGAACCGCTTCTGCCTGTACCTAAGATCAATTGAGTTAGGGTTATCCTGGACTTACATGTAATCCATGTTACGATTCCCACCAATTTGCACGGTACAGCGTAGAGCTGTCGTCGACGTCTCCAATCAGTCGTAACATGAAAGAAATAGACAAGTCTTAGATCAACGTATACTGCTAATTAACTAATGTTCAGGGAAATATCAGTGGACCTCAGTTAGACTGTTACATAGGAGGTAGCTATCAACAATTTGAAAATTTATTGCTTACAGCCAGTATAATCAGAACTTAAATTACAATTTTAAGTTGAGCAAAAATTAGAAATAACTACTGTTAAGCAAAAATTATATATACCTAATTACTGTTATTCAAGATATTCTTTTTCTTCATTTTAAAATATGAAATTCAAGAGAAATTATGACTGAAATTTTAAATTCAAAAGAAAATTATGAAACTACGTTCCAAACAGTGGCTCTCGGCAAATCTAAATAAAAGATAACTTGAATGGAATGATAAATGGAAAAATAGAGGTACAACCTCTCTATAAACTAGTCTTATAACTCCAAATAAGTAATTTCTATTACTTTTCTATATGGCCCTCGGCACATAAACGATAATTGAGCGTAACTACACCTCAATTAAATAAAGATAAAGATAAGGTAATCACTATCTCGCATTGAGATAGGAAATTAGATAATAGATAAAGAAGAAAAACAGATACATTTACACATGTGAGCTTAACCTCTCATAAATGCAAATTAATGTTGATACATCAGTGTTGAGACGCGACAGGGCAAGTGCTAATAATTATATGTTTGAGGTTACAAATAAATTAAAATTTTAATGAAATTAGCCTGAAAAGAAAAAATATTAAAACCAACAATACTATGAGGGAAAATTCAGAGAAATTCTACTAAAAATTCAATTTACTACCTTTGCAGGAATATATAAAATCCACTCTGAGAATTCCCCAAATAATACTGTTCAATTTAAATGAAAATAGGTAAAACAATGTGCGTGACGCGTGACAGCGTGACCGCTAAACGATGATATAATTACGTTCTCTGTATATTTGGACTAAACCTCTATCAAATTACATGCATTTGACTAATGAGAGACGAAATTATTCACCAATAAATTGGTATTTTTATCGAACAGTCGCTACAAAAATTAAGATTATTGAAGATGTGAGTTAATTCAAAATGTAATATAAAAATGCTAAATTCTTGTTTTAGCCAAATACGATTAAACGAATCAAAAACAATTATTAATTATGTATTTAAAAAATAAATAAAATATTTCAAGATTAAATATCAGCATTCATCCAGTCAAGCGTCGCCACAAAGATAAAACGACCTTGCTTTCAAAATTCAAGACGTTCAACAAATTACGATTTTCGAAGTTTTAATTGGATGATTTATATCATGTGACTACCACTATAGGGCACGCGGCGTCAAAGCAGAAAAATACTCAATATATACTAAATATAGTAATTTATATTATATTAAATGCATAAATTGTAGGTATTAAATAGCGTACTACGCTCTCCAATTACCAACTACATGAGATAAGCCCATTCCCGAATAGATGTCACTACCAAACATAGTAATCTACCGTGAAACAAATCCACAAATTGTAGGTATAAACCAGCGTACCTGTGCTTTTTAAACAATTAGTTGCACGAAATATATCCATTCGCGAATAGATGTCACTGGCTCTTCTTACCCCAAACATCGAAAATCATTCGTAATAAACTGAATTTAGTGGAGCGGAATAAGCTAATATTCCGTTACATCCTAGTCGTAATCGTTTTCGCACTTCCTCAATTTTCCTATTCTCAGGACCGGATTCACGGCGGGCAAGCCCCGGGGCCCCGCATATGGAGGGCCTCCACAAACCTTGGAATAAATTTTTTTACTCATAAAAAATTTTTCCATTTTTAAGAAATTAATGAGCAATAGTATATATCTAAACAAGGAATATTTTCATTCATTCACTTAAATGTACTAAACTATCAACTGCAATAATGATTTTCAAAAAATGACAAAAAAACATGTATTCTAATAGTGGAAACTTGTTTTTCAAATGTAAAAATAAAATAATTATCAATAGATATTTACTAATTGAAAGGGCTTCCACTTTTTTCTTTGCCCCTCCCCCTCCCCGTCCTTGTGTCCGGCCCTGCCTGTTCTTTTTTTCTTGATAAACGTAAGTTAAATTGAATGTGAATGTAACATTAATAGAACAGAAAATATCATAAGCCCTGCATGGCGTGATTGAAGATCTAACGGAACAGTCCATGTGTAATGTGTCTTATAGTGGTAACTTGGTGTATACGTATGACGTATGTAAAAATATACATTATATTAAACATAAATACATGATTTTGAATTGAAATTAAACTCAAAAATTCTATACATTATATTGCCTTAACCCCACTAGCGTGTTTAGTACGCTTTTGAAATTTTCTTTTGAAAGAACACTTGGTCCATGGGCCACGGCCATGTCACTTTTCTGCAGTCATTTGGTAGCAGTAGTCGATAGCTCCGTATCTGGAAATTTTCAGAACATCTTTATGGGATTTTGAGCTAAGACCACATAAATAGGATTTTTATCTGCCGGACTAGGGATAGTCACATGGAATAGAGGTTCCACACACCTATAAAACCCCCTTTAGCAACCTAACATCTTGAATTGAGGTAAATATTAAACAGTATCTAAACGATATATTCATGAATTTAATATTCCTAAAGAAAAACTTTCTCTTAAAATAGTCTATATGTTAATTATGTTATCTTCGAGTTGCAAAGTGGTTTTAATAACTCTAATTTAAAAGGTTATCTCTAATCTAACAGTCTGTAAATTAGAATTACTCACTGATTTGGCCACTGCAATCAAACTTCTACCTAAAACATAGTTTTTAAAGCTTTAGTTTAGTTAAACTATAAATGTCTTTTGGGGATAACCTACTAATTATTTTCATAATTTATAGTAATTTTGTTATTCGTACTGGGCTTCGTTAATTGTTGGAAACGCCTGAGTAGCCACATTTTTGGGCCAATCCACCAAATTTCATTGTAAAGTATTAGAGAGGTTAGTCTTTATAAAATAATATTCTCATTTTGGGGGTTATCAATGTCTTATATTATTTATATTATTGCAAGATTAAATTATTGGTTTAATAAAGTTTTATCTCGCTGACTGGGGATTGTGTCAATGAACTTTCCTTTCGCTTAAGTAATTAAGCTCAAGTAATTAAGTAATTAATAATTAACTGGGGATATTGTATTGAATTGCTGTGCTGGCAACAAATACGGCCAATGAATTGTGTCTAGTGTTTTACACGTTTTATATTTTTAGGGTTTTTTTTTACCTCTTCCTACCTTTCTACTTCCATCCTTACTAGCTGCTTGCTAGCTTACGTGCTTATGGTGCTCGTCATTCTTGCACCTTACAAAACTGACCACTTGTGAAGAATGTTCAGTGGATACTGTTGGGGTAGCACCAATTATACGTCCACCACAGTCTACACTGGATAGGTGTTGAGACCTGGGTACGTGATAGCATCCGTGCTGGAATAGAGAGCCAAAGGACATTTTCATTCCATAGTACGAGAACATTCTAATGTAATAATGAATT
>MU190951.1:12098-39285 GCA_016904865.1 Pissodes strobi
GGTGCGCTATTTCGCAACAAAAAACTCTATACACCGCAGCAGTTGCTCTTGCTGTACAAAGCGCAAATAAGACCGTGCTTAGAATATTGCTCACATATCTGGGGTGCCGCACCAAAGCATACCCTAAAGCTGCTGGATTCCATTCAGAAGAGGGCTGTGCGTCTCGTCGGTGATCCGCAGTTGACCCGGAATCTGGATAGTCTGGAACATCGCAGACATGTGGCCGAGATGTCTCTGTTCTACAGATACTTTCACGGCAGATGTTCCCAGGATTTGGCCCGCATAATCCCGCCCCTGGCAACTCCTGTCAGGCAGTCCCGACAGACGGCAGGAGCGCACCAGTTCGTCGTACAACTAGAAACACCTAGAACATCGCTTTACCAGAACTCCTTTGTCTGGCGCACTGCATCACTGTGGAACTCACTTCCAGGACATCTGTTTCCCACTAATTACAACCTACAAATATTCAAGAACCGTGTCAATCAACATCTTCGCACACACACCGCTCGTCGAGCGCCATAGGATCTACCTTTAGTGTGTGTGCCACTGCCATAAAAAAAAAATTCAAGAATGCTGCTGAGTTCTATGCTCAGAGATATCCCAACCCGCAACATCCAGCCCGTCAATATTTTCCGTATGTTTAGAAACGTTTTAGGCAAGAACGTTAATCTCAGTCTCTTCATTTATGATAACCGTCTCTTCAGCCTCTCGATTTCCTTCGCACTTTATGATCCTAATATCATAACTTTTTCAATAATATTGGATCTCAAAGCTTAGTAGGTGTACTATTTAGCAATTAATATTTATTTAATATATTTTGAAAATCTTCTGAATCGTTATTCTAGCTATGCTCAAGTCCTTGCTAATTCTTCTAATTCTTAATTGGGGATCGGACTCCACATATGCTAGAACATTTATAATATTTCCTTCCCTTTATCCTCTTCCCCATCTTTGAGATATTTTAAGGTGACCTCATTCTGTTGTTAGAAAACGGTGCTCCCTCCGAAGAGGAACTCTTCTGCTATGATGCCTTCTATTAGGAAACAGCATTTTGAATGAAAAATTATAAGATCAATCGACTTACCTGTAAGGAAGATCGATCGGAATTATCCGAGCATCTCCGCCGTCCCTCATTACACTTTGTAGTATACAACTTTTTTCCAACCGGTACAATTTTTAAAGAAGTTATCTAAAAACATGGTGATTCTGGCTAGCCGCTCGAGTTCATCGCCTTGATGCGTCATTACAATTTTGGTTCGTGAGATTTTTGATTACATTGCATTTGGGGTGAAAGGGAGAAGGTAAAGACTGGGTGGGTTTGTAATGAGGGACGGCGGAGATGCTCGGATAATTCCGATCGATCTTCCTTACAGGTAAGTCGGTTGATCTTGTAATTATCCTTCGCATCTCCGCCGTCCCTCATTACACTTTGTAGATGTTTAAAGTATTTGCGATGTAATCTACATTAACTGAAAATTGCGATATTTGTGTAGTCCTAGATTTGTAAGGTCCTTTTTATAAACTAAAATTCAAATTTATAACCATTAGATTTAATAACACACATATGAAGGTACATATGTCATGTTTAACGCTTAACTGATATTAACCTTTAACTTATTTTTAATACTATACCAATATTCTTATGTAATATGATAACAAGTTGGTAAGTAAGTTATAATTGTAGCTCAATATTTATATGATTCCTTAGAAATTATGGTTAAATAAACAAGATGCAAATCCAAGTGGGATTACCCACGCCAAGTTTGTTATAGAATTTTGATAATACTTTTGATTTTTCTGTCGAGCCAGCTGTCTTCTGAATGGTTTGTAATGTAACTCCCATTCTTTGAGCTGCTGAAGTTGCCCCGTGTCGCGTGCTGTGTACCCCAAAGATTTCCGTGTTTATACTGCTGGCTCTTAGTATTAACTTGACCCATCTGCTAATGGTTTGACTGCTGTCTGGGTGATAGGGCTTTTTGTGAGTGAGTATTACATTTTCTTTGGTTTTGCTACTTGCATCTGCAAATGCAACAATCTATTAGCATATTTACAGTATCTGTGAATGCCGTAATTTCTGTTTCTGATCAGAAAAAATAGGTATGTTCACTAGCTGCAACTGCAATTGCAAGACAACGAACTATTCACCTTTTATTGACTGGTAACACCCTTTCTCCTTTTATGCGTTCTATGTAAGTCTCTAATAGTGTGGCTATACATAGTTCAGGCTGATTAGTAAAATAAGGTAATATCAAATTAGGTTGAAGCCTGTTTAAGCCACTTGCTTTTATTTTATCCGGGAATCAAATTTCAATTATGTATTCATATTTAAAAATATTGTCTATTTTTACTTCCGGGTTGTCCGTGATTTGTGTGCCGTTATTAGTATTAAGAGTGTTACTAGCTTTAAAGTTAGATTTGTAGATTTAAGAATTCGTGAGGGTACATGCTCTTTAAGCGCTGTAGAACTGGGTAGGAATCCCAAGTTATTGAGTATTTTGGTTTTGGGGGTCTTATGTTAAATGTTCCATTGAGAAACCTTTTTATAACCGCTTCGTCTTTTGTTTAATATTCAATATTGGAGAAAGTGCAGATTTGTGTGAGTTCATGGTAGAGTAGGATGACTCCGAAGACAATTGAATGTTTAGGAGCTCAAGAATAAGTTAACGGTTTTGTTATATATTTGTTGGCGCTTAGAAAAACAGAAATTCCCCTATTTATTGTAATTATTTCCGTAGTGTTTGAGAGCGCTGTCTGACAATGAAGAAATAATCACTTTTATCGCTTCATTAGGTACGCTTTGTTATAGAAAGGCTCTCTTGACAATGAGGAAGATTCATCAATTTTTATTTATTTTTTATTTTTATTTTTTTTTTATTATTGCTGATTTCGATAGCCCATGAAAAATAAGTGAACACTTGTTTTTTCTTTTTTCCATAAGCCGAAAAATGAGGCAGATATAACGCCTTGAGATGTGCTTATGACGTCATAATACACATAAATTGTTACGTCACATTATGCATAGTATATCTATATTGTAAACGACTAGTTTTTAGTAACACGTTTTATTTCTCCAATATTATTACAGCCACTCTTATTTCCGCCTTACACCTTAAAACTTCGCCAGTATAGTCATCCTAATTACATAACGCTATGAGTCGACTCTGCTATCGTACAATAACTATATCTACGCCTTATTTCTAATCTATCTATATACTCCGTATTATATAACACCGATTCGATTCTACAGCTGCGCCATTCGTTTTCCAGGGTTGTCACGTCCTCGCCTATTTAAACCTCGCACGTCGCCTCTCCAAAATTTGCTTGTTACATTCGGCCATCCTGCAACAATTAATGCCCTCATTAATTTAACTCGCCAGTAAATCAACCAGATTTTATCGATCTGTGCATTCGCCATAACACCAAATCGCATACCCTAAGGGTTTCGCCTGTGGTTGCAACCTTACGCCTTTTATCGAATATCACCTTTATATTACGCCTTTGTCAGATTTTCACTCGCCTTTTACTATCTCAATAAGAAGTTTGGACCTTAAATCGCCATAGCTCTCGCCTTTCGCCAACAGAGCATTCGCCATTTGCACCTCGCCAGTTAAACTCACTTGCATGCACCTTTCAACCTGACCATTCGCCCTTTGCACCTCGCCAGTCAGACTTACTTGCATGCACCTTTCAACCTAACCTTTCGCCCTTGGTGTTTTACACCTCGCCTCGCCGAAAAGTCAGCAAACGCCTTGCTCGTAAACGCCAGCCCGCGCCAGTAGTTGGAAATAGTACGCCTTGGGTACGCAAAATTCGCCAAACGCCTCTCTCAATTTGAGAATCGCCTCAGAAGACCGCAAAGTCTTCGTCGCCTTCGCCTGCGCATGACCCTGGACTTCCTTGCCCCTCCACTTCCACAATATCGGTTGATGGACGCCGATATCTGTCAAAAGAGGAGAGAAAGCCAGTATACAAGTCGCCAGGGGAAGAGCAACAAAATGCCCTAGCATTCGCCTGTAGATCGAGAGGTAGACCGTCAATCAGACACGAAAGCGCCTTTGTGCCTGAAAGCCCACACCTTTCGATCAACGCCATTTTATCATGATAAAAATGGGTCATGGTTTCGCCGTCCAATTTAACCCTCGCTATCATCTCCTTGAGCAGCTGAGCAAAGTCATGCACTCTAGGAAACGCCTTCCTAAGAGCCGCCTTCCAGGCTTCCCATGACAGGTCATATTCATCGAGCCGATTTAACCAGCCCCTTGCTGCACCTTGCAATTTCGCCTGCATAAAATACGCTCTCTCATAGTTCGACCATTCATGAATATCGCCCAACTGATCAATTTTGCTCAACCACCTGACTACGTTACAGTCCCGGCTGTCAGGATCGAAAGGGTCAATAATGTGGCCGCCTGCCCTTGACTCCATACAGCCCGAACTGCAAGCGGAGTCCGCCCTATCGCTACAAGCATGCTCTACTACCGCCTGAGGAACGCACTCACCTGATTTTTCGCCCTTCTTGTTGCCCTTGGTACCGCCAGTACCAACGGCCGCCTTTTGTTTCTTTGCCTTTTCCATTTCGGCCGCCTTTTGCTTCGCCGCCCTTGCCATTTCGGCCGCCACAATCTGCTTTATAGTAGTTGCCAAACCGCCTTTCAACTGCTTATTTACCATGGAGACTGTTTCGTCTTCCATCGCCGAATCGCCTTCGCCGTGGTTACCGTCGCTCAATTCCAACTCGTAATCGAGCTCTAACTCGTCACTTCTGCCTTCCTCCATAGGAAATCACTTGAAAAACGCCTTTTAAATACCAATGCCAATAAACACAGTTAAAATACGCCACCATTTTTACAATAATCACTAATTAATTAGCACACACTTGTTTATTATTATTGTGAATATCTGAAAAATCGCCAAATGTCAATATTGTCAATCGACTGTCAAGGAGAGCAACAAACGCCCGCCTTTTTGTTATGAGTTTTTGTGATATCGCCACTCACAAAAAAAGAAGAAGTTGCCACTGCGATTTAACTCGCCGAAATCGCGTATTTCACCGTTCTCCACAACAAATAACACAATACGTAGGTTATCCCGACTTCTGATCTGTAAACGACTAGTTTTTAGTAACACGTTTTATTTCGCCAATATTATTACAGCCACTCTTATTTCGCCTTACACCTTAAAACTTAGCCAGTATAGTCATCATAATTACATAACGCCATGAGTCGAATCTGCTATCGAACAATAACTTTATATACGCCTTATTTCTAATCTATCTATATACTCCGTATTATATAACACCGATTCGATTCTACTGCTGCGCCATTCGTTTTCCAGGGTTGTCACGTCCTCGCCTATTTGAACCTCGCATGTCGCCTCTCCAAAATTTGCTTGTTACAATATATACAAAACTAAAAACTGGTATAGCTCTTGTAATATTCATCTTTAGTGGAAATAAAAAAAGACGTATCGATTTATTTTCCACTGTTCTATAGTTTGCAATAAAAAATAATCAGTTTAATTTCTCAGGAGACTTCCTAATTTCCCTACAGCCAGGGGAATGTTCTTCCACAATGGTTATTTCTCCCTGCAAGGAGATATGAGTAAGTATTTTTCAGGGTAAAAGATAATAGACTATTCTGCCAGTAGGTTCCTTTTCTCTTGTATAAACCCCAAAAGTGAGCATTGTTGCCCGGTAATAACTACGCTTTTTTCGAAATTTATATATAACCTAAATCTTGTAATGTTTGTGTAATTTTATTTATACTTTTAAGCAATTCTTTTTTGAATTACCAATAACTAGCCAATCGACTAAGTAGAGTACAGTTTTTATACCCTTTAATTTTACATATCTTACAACTGGTTTTAGTTTTGTGAAAAGATATGGAGCTGTACATAAACCAAATGAAACACAATTAAATTGGTATAGTACGTTGCAAAAAACGAATCTTAACAATTTTTTGGACTACTGTGCATACGGATAAGGAAATATGCATCTTTAAGATCAGTTTTCCCCAAGAATGCGTATTTTGAAATAAAATTTTTTGCTGTCCTATGTAGTCTTCTACTTTGCTAACCGGAGTGGTCTCCTATTGAAAGGGATTTTATAATCCTGTACCCACTCTATTAACGAACTGTTTACCTGTAATTTCTGCCAATTTTGAACGTATAATTCTAGCTCAGACGGTTGGCTAATTAAATTATTGAAAGGCTAAGGCCCCGGACTATAGTTGTTTCTGTAATTGATAAAGTAGTTGTCTTGGCAGGATTTAGTACTCTCTTCGAGATTTAATTTTGAGGGTCTGAGGACATTGCAGTTGGCAGCTGGTGGATACTTCTCTATCATACTGTTTGTTTTTTGTATCTTTTAGTCCTTTTAATAAGTCATTGCCCCATCTAAAAACTATCTGAGTATGTAGTTCTGGCCTCGCAGGTATGATTTCGTCGTTTTTTTTCTGTTCCTATTAACAAAGCTAGGTGGTCGTTACTTTGTTCAGGACCATCTGGTGCTTCTCTATCATACTGTAATAAGTCTTGATTCGGGTAAGTTATTTCCTCAGCTAGCGTGAGAGGATCTTCTAATGCATCCATCCTTGGTTTTGCTACTTATGATACCGATTGCATCTGCAAATGCAACGCTCTGTTAGCCTATTTACAGCATCTGCAAATGCTGCAATTTCTGTTTTTGAACAGAAAAATAGGTTCATGAGTAAGTTCACTACCTGCAACTGCAACTGCAGACAGTGGGTACGATCGATTGTATCTGCTAATACAACGAACTATTCACCTTTTTGCTTGCTGCTTAACCCTGGTTATGCTTTCGACTGCATCTGCAAATGCAACGATTTTTTAGCATATTTACAGTATCTGCAAATACTGTAATTTCTGTTTTGAATAGAGACCAAGAGTGTAATAATTCGCTACTTCCAATGCAATGATTTTATGTAAGAGGGTTGCAATAGTATGGTGGTTATTTGTTTTTGGTGGTTATTCGTTTCTGTATCTGCAAATACATTGCACTATACCGTTTTATTTTTGTCAGTACATATATCCTTTACATCGGTAAATGTAGGGATATAGTGTGCCTCTAACCACTCCAACATAATACACCTACTGAGGTGAAGGCTGTTGGGGGCCCTTTGTTTAGTTAAAGTTATTCGCATCTGCAAATGCGAATTTGTAAATAGGTATTGATAATATTTATTAACATCTCCTGCAAGCAATGTTTACTCCAATTTTTTCTCTCACCGGTCGGCTCATATCAACACGAATTGTTTAAAAATAATGCGTTCCGGTATACATCGCTTCGACAAAGCCGAACGATAACATTTTGATAAATTTATGACGAGCGGCTAAATCCCAAGTTGCAATCCAAAATACTGCGCGCGATGCGACACGAATCCATGTCTACGTCCTAGCAAAATTTCTATTAATTTACGTTTTTCCCTTAATTTTGGGTTAGTTTGGGTTAGCCTTGGGTTAGTTTTGATTAGCACTTGGTTAGTTTTTTTATTGAGCCCCCGTTGCGAGCAAAGCGAACGGAGGGGCATGCAAAGCTATAATAATACCCAACTTGGGTTTTAGTCGCTCGTAAATTATGAGTCAGCTTGCCTTTGTGGCTAGTTTTTAGGGGTTAATTTAGAGAGAAAAGGGCACTCTTCGACTTACTTAATTTTTTTTTTAATTATTTATTAATACAGTAATAACAATAATTACAATATACATAGTCCTTATTCCTCTAGACAGTGTTTTTGAACACTGATATTGAGGATAATTGCATTTTAGTAATAATAACAGTACGATTTCATATAAACTCTCTAGTTGTGGCTATGAATATCCTTTGAAATTATTATGATAATATTTGATTTTTGAGTCTTATTTATTATCCTGTAGATAAGTTTATTCTGTTCAAATTTTAAAACCTTATGTAAATGCCATACTCTTAAACTTTCATATAGATCTGCAGTATGAGTCAGTGGATCATAATTAAATATAACTTTTAGTTTTTTGTTTTGCAATATTTGCATCAAATCGAATTGTAGTTTATAGTCCCACATGTGCCCCATATGGGGATCAAATATCGAAAACGTGAAAATACGAAGGCATTATAACCATTTGTTTCTATTTTTTATATTTCTTTATATGGTATAAACGTTTTATTCTATGTAAAACATTAATAAATGTGCAGGCCGACCGGTATATATTTCCGTATTTCCTTAGTCAGCCGTTTGGTTGTGTTATATAAACACTTTTTGTGATTGAATAGTATTTCTTTGGTAGGATGTTTGATTAGACGAGATTACTAGAGAACGGTTCGAATAGCTCGTATCGTTAACTGTTGCTTATTACTTATATTCATTTCGATATAATATATTTCAATTCCGAATATATTGTTTGATTCTGAGTAATTGTGCAAAGACTACAAATGTAACAATGTTTTGTCATGCCCTCGTATATAAATAACAGTTTGTTAGTAATTTTTGACTGTAATCCGTTCGCACTCTATTTTATTCTAATATAGTTAGTTTTAGAAGTTTGAGAGTATTTTCCATTTTAATTTTATTAAGTAAAAAATTAAGGGTTACAAGTGTCACATTTATACATAATGCTACAGTTTAGTATTATACACATTTTCATTTTATACGAGAGATAGTTTCTGTTGTTATATATTTAAGATAACCAGGTATTTATGTATATTTGAAATTTTGGCATATAATCTTTATGTGGACTCACCCCCTGATTCGCTTCTTCCGATGAATATTGCCCCATTTTTTCGCCTCCTTTGCGAGCAAGACGTATCACTACACATACACTGTTCTTGAAATACGATTTCTAGGCATTTCTCTTCTTAAAACCAAAAGAAAGAACCGATTTACGGATTCTTGCTTGTCACCGATCTGTACAAAATTGTAATGATGCATCAAGGCGATGAGCTCGAGCGGCTAGCCAGGGTCGGCTGAATCACCATGTTTTTAGATAACTTCTTTCAAAATTGTACCGATTGGGAAAAAGTTGTATACTACAATGTGTAATTAAGATAAAACGAGTCCTAAGATCTCCCAAAAAAATAATAACATCAAAGAAACCCAATACTATTTATTTGACGTTATAATGGAACATATAATTTTAATTACAATTCTAACATTTTTTGTTTTTTTCCGAAGCTTGCTTGTTTTTTTTACGCATTTTATTCGCCGGGGTAACATATTTTTAATTAAGCATATCATTTTACATCTGTGAAGTCTGAGATTATTTATCACTCAGAAGTAGAATACTCGTACTGTTATAATTATTGTTTAGCAGAAGAAATACGCTAATTATAATCAGTAGTTTAAAAAATAAATTTTTTTAGAAGTACGCATATTTATATTTTCAACTATTTTCCAAAATGTCTTTAGTTACGAACAAGACATTTTTACTTTTGAAAGTTGTACCATCCCATTGGATTTGGAATGTGTTAGAAAGAGAACGATATTAAATAATGTGTTAGTCTAATGGATTGATCTTATGACAAGGTTTTTGCCATTCTTCTCAGTTAGTTTTGGAGTATCAAACCTGTTATATTCGAAATCAGCAACGATCGCACAATCCGATAAACGAGCCATTTAAAATAACGAAGTTGATGTTTATTTTCTACAAACTCGATCTTCAGTTGTATCTTTTTTTAGCAAATTCTTACGACTCGGGTAAAGCCGTAAAACTTTTAAATTTAATATGATATGCTAACTCTTCAAATAAAGATTTTAGCTAGCATTTTAAATATAATCAGAAACCCTGTACAGTCGTTATTTGACGCATTATTCCGTACGAATTGCTTATTTACTTAATCGATGCGATTGTTGATTTTGGGAACAAATAGATTGCTAAAAAATTAAATAAAAAGTACAGGCAAAATTGAACTTCTTGTAAGAAATAAGCTGCTGATGCCGCCTCAAAAATAAGTTTCGATTTTAATTAATCACCGTACCATAATCTAAAAGAGAACAAAATGATAATAGAAGGAGCATTATTTCTGACTATACTTAAGTCTTGCACTATATATCCCAGTTCAAACACGATCGACGTCCAGTGGTTTGTCCATCGTTTGGGTCAGGTTTAGACAAATCCTTGAGGCGAAGAAAATTATATTTAGGGTTTTATATTATTTGGGTTAGTTTGGGTTAGTTAATAACATCGTACTTAATCTGGAGTAATGCCAATGCGACACTTTATAATTGTCATGTTTGAAATTAAAGTACCAGCTGTCATAAGTCATCCTCGCATAAAAATTTTTCAATATAATTTGTTTTCTACCTTCATATACTACTTTTTGTACGAAATCAATGGCTGAAATCCACAACTTTCTATCTTTAACCGTTGTCTAGATTGATTTTTGGAGGTACAAATAATTGACAAAGTGTAAATTAATCTGATTAGAACAAAAAAGTTGTCATTTCCAAATTTTCAAAATGAAAAAATAGTATGGTAGGTTAGTTTGGGTTCGAACTAATTTTATTACTTTTATTTTCAACTTCATTGCCTTAATTCTATGTCAATATCTTTTTTCCAATAAATTAAGGCATTCGCGAAGGACTCTGAACACTAAATTTAAGTCATTTTAAATACAGAACATTCTCCTTGGCAACGATATCCGTTTCGATTTTGTAAGAAGTTTCGTTACAAATCTGGGATAGGCCAAAGTTGATTGACATTGCCACGGTAATAGGATTTGTAAAATTTTCTTAGTCACTTTAAATGATGGTCAGATCTTGCCACCGTTGAACAATAATAACCAAATTTGCTAAACTACTACATAGTTTCTTATTTTCCGTTACGAATTCTGATATCTAAATTCGATTAAATCTCTATCAATTGGGTCTATACGTTTCGATATCTAGTTTATGAAAATTGCCTTGCGATGTATATCCTTTAGTTGCCCTAGCAACTAAGTTTAGTTTTATTCAACACACGTTTGTAGATCACTGAATTATTATTCCACATTGACTTTATCTCTATATGTTTAAACACAACCAAAATAATGATATATATAGTTATGGTTGCCATGGTAACCGATAGTTTTAATTTTTTTTGTAGGTTATTTATGTCACTTTTTTAGTATTTGGCAATATGTTACAAAAAAATTACATCCGTAGGCATTAAATGTGACAGTTATGACTGTCCAATTATATTTGCTAATGAAGCCGTATCGAAAAATACAACTTTCTAGACACATTTGCAATATATAGAATATTAAGCGCGAAATATTTACGAAAATGTAATATCGCCAGTTTTGACAGCTTCTTAACTCGTCGAACATGGAGGGTTCTATGCAGCCGTATGTAAATAATAGATGCAGTTGACATGTTTCAATATCACTTTTGACAGATTTCCTTGAGACTAATGATATTCAAAGCCCCTTTTTATCTATCTCATAATAATATTTTATTTTTAATTTTTTAACTTTCGCGCAATCTGATAAATATCTACGCAAAAATGGAAACTACTAAATTTTATCAAAAGGTAAATCATAAATCGATAGGGTGCTACTTTGCGATTTATCAACCTGTGATTTTTTTACTTTTTTAACGAAGTATGAAAGTTTAAATCCTAAATAGTACCTTTTATAAAAAAATTGCGTATAATGATAATCAATAATTAGTCTATATAGAGCCCATTAATACATTAACATTTTTGGGGTTAGTTTGGGTTAATTTATATTGCGTGGGCTTGTTTAGCTTCAGACAGTTTCGCTTATTTGAGATAAGGCTTACAGCGCGCTTTAGTTTTGGTTAGTTTCGGTTAGTGGGAGTCCTACACTACCTAGATTGTCGGAACCAAAGGTTTGGGCGTGCGAAAACCCGCATTCCTAATCCCTAAAAAAGTTGAGTCAATTTTGGTTTGAGTTTTCTTAACTTGAGATAATTGAGGTTAAAGGTGCATCATTTCCGTTACTTTTCGAAGTTTAAAAAAAAATCCTGTATAGGTATAAAGTCACTGTTTGAATGTTTAGGATATTTTTTCAATATTGAAGAATTCGAAAATCGCTCTTTTGTTAAAATAACTATAGGTTGGCTAGCAAGGGACACTTAAATCAATTTTTTTCAAACTGGAAAAAAAATCCCAATTCTGCATTTTTCATCGGATCATTGCGATTCTTTGGTATGTTTTCTCTTTGATGTGCAAAAGTTAGGTTGCTCCACATGCAGTTTCTATTTATCGAACTACGTGAAATCCACGTTTTCACATCTTCCCTCATAAGTCCTTTTTCACGAAATTTTCGGAACAATTGTTTTATATGCATAATTTTTTAAAGAATATACTTACCAATAAACATTTTAAACGTACTTTTCAAACCAAATCTTTATGAATAAAACGCAAAGCAAAATTAGTGGATAATTAATGTAAATTTGTGGATATAATATCAATAAAATCCTTTTTTTAAAGGCGACTGTGCAGACAGCGATCACGACGTGAGCTGCGATCTACCCTGATCTACGCAATAATATAGCTGCGTATCTCACAAGTCGTCCGTCAATGTTGTTCATGCATGTGTCAACGACAATTTTAAAGGTTATGAGGAAGGCAATATCTTACTGCCGGTTTCCGATGATAAACACATACTAGATTACACCATTTGGTTAGTAATTTGATATTTGGTTTTTTACTTCCTTCAAATAGATGTTTATTAATAGTTAATATTGCTAACATGCTAGTGAGGTAAATATGTGGCCTACCAAGCTATCTTTAACATTTCGTTTGAGTTAGTTTATTTTTGAAGTGAAAACATCTTTAGGCGCGTTTTGCGTTTTTTTTCTTGTGGGGGTTGAATGAGGCCGAGCCGTCACGCGTCACGCTCAGATATGTAACGTAACGCTCCTTCTTCTGGCATGTTTTCGTATAGGTAGAGGGTCGAACATTTTAGGGGATGTAGCCGAGGACGAAAACGGGACCCCGTACCACCCTCCGTTTCGCCAGGGGAGGGGGAGAAGGAAAAACTTAAATAATTAATTTCAGGAAAGCTGCAAGAGGTACGGGGTCGAAATTTTTAGTGCGCCCCATTGGTGGCCACCTTAAACCATACGGAGGGGACCGGCGCTCTAATTTAAGGTGGAATTTTGGGGGTAAATCCGTTTTTTGCCCGTATCTCTACAACGAAGGCTCGGATCGAAATTCTGACAAAACGATGACCCCGCTATGTTGAAGTTTTCACTTCTATCCTGTGGTCTTAAGCTCACGCATTTTTTTTTTAAATTTATAGGTGAATTTATCGACTGGAACACACATATATTTCTGATGTACTTCTGCATATTTCACAAATTATTTTAGAAACACATGATATTTAAACTCGGTAAAAATATATAATTAGCACTTTTCTAATATTTGTGTAACATTCATGATGATCTAGATGAGTTGTATATAGTTAGCATTATATATTTATTTGTTATTACAATATTTTGATAACTACGCTACTCGCTTAAGCATGCAAAAGATCTAATCTGCTGTTGCGCCGGGCTGTGTTACATCACTGCCAGTCGCCAGCAGATAGTGGCACCCTTAGGGGGTCGTATATTAAACCTACTTAATTGCTAGGAGAGTAGTACTGTTATGTTTGTGCTACACTTTTCTTGGGATACCCCTTCAAAGTTCTCGAATTTGCTGTAATTGGCATAAAGCCTGTTGTTAAGAAGTACATGCTTCGAAGTTGGTACATAGAGGAGGGTGAATGTGGGGAAAAGTTAATGAAAAACCCTACTTAAAACTGTTCAACGGAACAGGACGTCAGAATATTAAAATTACTATATACAATATTTACAGCATGTAATTGAGACAAAAACAATAGAGGCTATGTACAGGGTGTCCCAAATTCGAGCCTCATCATTGGGATCTCGGAAACTAGAAGAGATACGAGGTCGGTTAAATGGAGGCAAAGTTGTGCAATTTGATGCTGATCAAGATGCCATCTTAAAAGTTTAAAAATTCCGAATACTTACGAAGATTTTTGGAAAAAACCGAATATTCGCGATTTCATTTTAATTTTTTTATGACTCTATTTAAATAGGTATAACAAAATACATTTCACATTCTCATTGCTACTTTTTCTGTTCTACAAGATGATGTTATCAGATTTTCAAACCGACGTTTCGTCTTTGAGCAGCCATCATCAACACTGGTTTTTTAAATACGGCCCTGTATTTTTTATTACGGATTTTAAGAGCATCTAAAGTTCCAAAACCAATGATGTATTGGGCTTACTCGAAAAATCCATATTAATGTAATTTTCCATAAGACCTCATGTGTTAGAGAGAGACAGAAAACATATTTTTGGTAACATTTTACCAGGAAATCATTAAAATGATTTTTTCGAATAAGTGTGATACATCATTGGTTTTGGGACATTAAAAGCTCTTAAAGTCCGTAATAAAAAATCCAGGGCCGTATTTAAAAAAACAAAGTTGATTATAGCAGCTCAGAGACGAAACGTCGGTTTGAAAATCTGATAACCCTATCTTGTAGAACCGAAAAAGTAGCAATGAGAATGTGAAATTTATTTTGTTATATCTATTCAAATAGAGTCATAAAAAATTTAAAATGAAATCGCGAATATTCGCTTTTTTCTAAACATCTTCGGAAGTATTCGGAATTTTTTAACTTTTGAGGTGGCATTTTGATCAGCATCAAATTGCGCAACTTTGCCTCCATTAAACCTAACTCGTATCTCTTCTAGTTTCCGATATCCCAATGATGAGGCTCGAATTTGGGACACCCTGTACAAGAAAGATGGGACTTAACTATGTTAAGTCTATTCAGGTACAGTAATGGCATCAAGTCACGTAGGACGAGTCTCACGGTCTCGGCTACGGAGACATGGATGCTTCGGTGGCTAGGAATTGAATGTGTTGTACTTCCTTATTGTGATTTTCTAATCGTGCTAGTGCGCTAAGCACTCTCGCACTGTCTTGGTCCATGTGATGTTGCGTTATTGATCATGTGTCGACTTGGTTCCTGGGATGTCATTGGATATATCTTCGTAGGTGTTGGATCCTTGGTGCCGGTTAGTGAAGGTGCGAGTGTTGTTTGTTTTGCGATTTTGAGCAGACAAGAGAATAACTGTAGACACCTAGGCGAGGCTGATCGCTTTGGATTATGCAGATTTCTCCGCAAGTCCAAAACGATCACCCCAGGAAAGAACTGCACGTGATACGCAGGGTGTTTTCCCCTGACTCTACTTCTACGCATGGAGCCCATACGGCGAGCTACCCCGTGCAGTCCCTTAATGCCTGTACACCCCCGTTTTTAGGCGGGAACCCGGCCTAGGGCATCAGCGATGCTCTCGTCCCCAGCTGTTATTGAATCATTCTAGTTTTGTTAGTGATTTATGTGATTTAGGATTTTTGAGAAATGTTTGATAAATTTTGATTTAAAATTTTGAAAAATTTTAGAGTTTGAGATTTTAATTTTTCGAAAAAGAACGAACCTTTTAGAAATTTTGATAATTTTGAGTTTTTGAAAATTTTTGAAAAGTTTTTGGAAATTTTAAATTTTGATAGAATGATATTGATATTATTTTTTTTTGGGTTTTTTCATTTTTTCTTTGTGTATTGTGTATGTGATTTAGTGCTCTGGTGGGAGTAGTAAACTTTTATGTACTGTTCTGTTTGGATGTGCGACTCTACTGAATAGTGTTCTTATGATTGGGTTTGTGTGGTTGCGAACTTGTTCTAAGAATATTGTGTGTTTGCCTGCCAGATATGAGTTTATTGTGTCTACTTTGAGGTCGTTGTGAATGTCTGCATTGCGAACGTACCAAGGTGCGTTCACAATTTGTCTGAGTGTTTTGTTTTGGAATGTTTGAAGTTTTTTCTTGTTTGTTTTGCATGCATGTGTGTATACTATGGCTCCATATAGAAATTTGGGCTTTATTATCTGATTATAGAGCATTAGTTTATTCTTTAGTGGCACTTTACTATTTCTGTTAATTAATGGATAGAAAGCTTGTTTGGCTGCAATGCCTTCGTTTACTTTTGCTTGTATGTGCTTTTGAAAAGTGAGTTTACTATCTAGGGTTACCCCTAGATATTTGAGAGAGTTTGACCATCTTATTACTGAGTTTTCGAGATTTAAATTTGGAATAGGTTTATTACGTTTAGTTGTTATGAGCAAGGCCTGTATTTTTTCTTCATTAATTTTAATATTCCAAGTTTCTGCCCATTCGTATATGGAGTCTAAGTGTTGCTGTACGTGATTTTTGAGTCTTGTGTGATTGTTGTTTATTGAGAATATGCATGTGTCGTCTGCGTATGTGGAGAGTTTAGTGTTTGTGTGTCTAGGTATGTCTGTTGTGTATAATGAGTATAGAGTAGGCGACAGAGGAGAGCCTTTGGGGACTCCTGCCTCTATGCGCCTTGTGGTGGATAGTGCTGTGTTTATTTGTGTAGTGAAGGATCTGTGTTTGAGGAATGAGGCTATGAGTTGAGTTAGTGGTGGTGGAAGATTGTGTAGTCTGTCTAGTTTGTGTATGAGTCCTTCATGCCACACTTTGTCAAAGGCTTTTTCGACGTCAAGGACTACAACTCCGGTCGATGCCCGTCTTTGTAGTCCTCTAGTCGCCTCCTCAACAAGTCTGGCAAGTTGGAGCTCGGTATTGTGTTGTTTTCTGAACCCAAACTGTTCATCTGGGATCAGATTGTTTTGTGATATGTGTGAGTTTAATCTCTCCAACATAACCTTCTCCGTCAGCTTGCTCAGCGATGAGAGCAAGCTGATAGGACGCCAGTTTTGAGGAAAGATCAAATTTTTGTGAGGTTTAGGGATTAGGATTATTTTTGCTTTTTTCCAAGATTTTGGAAAGTGTTTGATAGTATTGTGTTTATGATGTAAGTGAATTTGAGTAAGGCTGTTTCTGGTAAGTTTTTTAGTGCTCTGTTTGGTATGTTGTCGTAGCCGGGTGCTTTTTTCGGGTTTAATTGCGCAATAATTTGTGCAATTTCTGCGGTGTTAGTTGGTCTTGTTTCGTCGCCTTGATGTTCGTTTTCGTAAGTTAGTATTTCTCTGTAGTTTCTCTCTATGGTTGCCTCGTGATCTATATCCTGGGCCCCATCGCCTAAGGTGAATTGCGATTCCAGCGAGTCTGCGAAGGCCTCGGCCTTCTCTTCGCTGGAATACACCATTCCTCTCAGTCCATGGATGTTAGAATATGTCACTTTGTTGCGACCTTGCATCGATTTGGCGATTTTCCATAGAGAGTTGTTTTGTGGGTTGACTGTAGTGATGTATTATGTCCATGAGTTGTTTTTGTGAGTTTTTATGTCTGTTTTGATTGTATTCGTGAGTCTGTTTGCTTGTGTGTTTAAGTCTCGATTGTTTGTTAGTTTGGCTCGTCGTCTTAGCCTGTTTCGGAGCCTTATGTTGTCTTTTATGTTTAGTGGAAGCGAGTATGGGTTGTTTTGATTTGTGTGTACTGTTTTTGTGGCTGCGTTTATGGCTGCTTGTATCTCCTCAGTGAATCTAGCAACTTCGTTGTCTAGTTCCGCTTTGGAGGCGATGTATGGTAAGTTGTGCATGTTTTGTGTTAAGTGTTCTTTGAATATGTTCCAGTGTATGAATTGTTGTATATTTGCTTGTTTGTGTTCGTGTATGTTGTTTATTGTGATGGCAATCGGAGAATGATCTGATGAGGATACATCCTCCAAATTGTCAATCACAACGTTGTGTTTTTGTTTTTTTTTTTTTATGGCAGTGGCACACACACTAAAGGGAGACCCTATGGCGCTCGACGAGCGGTGTGTGTGCGAAGATGTTGATTGACACGGCTCTTCAATATTTGTAAGTTGTAATTAGTGGGAAACAGATGTTCTGGGAGTGAGTTCCACAGTGATGCAGTGCGCCAGACAAAGGATTTCTTGTAAAGCGATGTTCTAGGAGTTTCCAGTCGTACGACGAACTGGTGCGCTCTTGCCGTCTGTCGTGACTGTCTGACAGGAGCTGCTAGGGGCGGGATGAGGCGGGCCAAATCCTGGGAACATCTGCCGTGAAAGTATCTGTAAAACAGAGATATCTCGGCTACATGTCTGCGGTGTTCCAGACTATCTAGATTCCGGGTCAACTCGGGGTCGCCGACGAGACGCACTGCTCTCTTCTGTATGGAATCCAGCAGCTTTAGGGTGTGCTTTGGTGCGGCACCGCAGATATGTGAGCACTATTCTAAGCACGGTCTTATTTGCGCTTTGTAGAGCAATAGCAACTGCTGCGGTGTATAGAGTTTTTTGTTGCGAAATAGCGCACCAAGCTTCTGGGAGGCTGATTTTGCGATGTTAGCAACGTGGTCATGCCAGGACATATTGCTGTTGACCGAGATACCCAGCAGTCCGATTGACGAGGATGAAGGAATGGTCGACCCTGCCATAATAATGTCAGGGCCCGCTGTATTGGCCCTCTTGGTAAACGTGGCTGCTTGGGTCTTTGCTGCATTGAACTGGACCAAATTTCGGTCGCCCCAAGTTCGAACTTTCTCCAGGTCTTGATTAATTGCTGTAATCTGCTCCTGTCTGCGGTGATGAGTCTCAGTCGCTGGTAAGGGTTTTCTGATCTAAAGTGGGAGACAAGGGTACTGTCATCTGCAAAACTGTAAACAGGATTATTTGTTTCGGTCAGCAGGTCATTAATATAGATGAGGAACAGAGTTGGTGAAAGTATTGCGCCCTGAGGCACGCCCGCGTTGATGGTGAATGTGTCCGAGATGTGTCCATCGACTGCAACGTGCAGAGATCGGCTCTTAAGGAAACTGGCAAGCCAGCTGCAGAGAGAGGCTGGCAGTCCGAATGACGGTAGTTTGTTGAGCAGTCCGTCATGCCAAACTCTGTCGAATGCCTTTGAAATATCCAACGCAATCGCTCGAGACTCTCCGTAGTTCTCAATTGCCCTACTCCATATATGAGTGACATAGGCCAATATATCTCCTGTCGATCTCTCTTTGCGAAAGCCGTATTGATTATCGCTGATTATTTTGTTATTCTCGAGGTACTTGAGCATTTGCTGATTGACTACACGTTCCATGACTTTGGAGATTATTAGAAGCAAGGCAATTGGACGATAGTTTAAAGGCGTGGCTTTCTTGCCTTTTTTTGGAACAGGTTGCACTCGAGCGACTTTCCAAGATGATGGGTAAATCCCTTTTCCGTAAGAGAGAGAAAAAAGCCTGGAAGGGTGTTAGTTCGTTGGCGCAGTTCTTTAACACGATGGCAGGTATTCCGTCCGGTGCTGATGCCTTTTGCGTATCTAGATTTTTAAGGATTTTACGAATATCACGGTGATGAAATTTGACTTCTGCCATGGTAGTGTTGATGTTCGATAAGGTGGAGAGAGTCTTGCCTTGGGGGACGTCTAAGGTAGAGTGCGAAGAAAACATTTTGGCGAACATGTTTGCTTTTTCCCTGACTGTAGTCGCCGTGATGCCACGTTCGTCCGTCAAAGGTGGGAGAGACGTTTTTGTAAAGTTGTTACTTACTGCCTTTGCTACCGACCAGAAATTCCTGGAGCCACTGGGGCATTGTACAAGTTTATTCCTGATCCTTTGATTGTGCTTGTTCTTAGTTTCGTCGATAACACGCTTGCATCCGTTTCTCGCTTCGACAAAATAATTGCGATTTTCAGCGGTCTGATTTTGCTGCCAGTATTTGTAGGCTTGCTGTTTCCTACCCACAGCTCTTTCGCATCTTTTGTCGATCCAGGGCTTTCCTTTTGATGGTAACTTGATGGAATTTGGGATGTATGCTTCCATTCCTGAGGAGATTACTTGCGTAATCTTTTCGCTGCAGACTGACGGGTCGTCAGCGCCAAAGCAGACGTCGAGCCAAGGAAAATCTAGATAGAACTCCCTCAGATCGTCCCAGTTTGTAGAATTGTAATGCCAGATTTTGCGAGGCAATGGTGGATCCTTCTGTATGAAGGGAGCGAATTCGCGAATTCGCCCCTCTCTGAGATTCGAGTTGGTTTGTCTACAATTTGAGTATGCCCGCAGCTGGTGGCGAATGCTTCAGCCTCTCTACCTCCGTTGTCGGTCTTGTTGTGATGTTTGAGCCAGTTGATGTTGTGGGCATTGAAGTCTCCCAGAACGATTATTTCTGAACTGGGGTGATCAACCTGTATTGAGTCAAAAGTGGTAGCTAGTGTTGAAAAAAAGCTTTGGTACGCTCTATCGCTCGGAGGGCGATAGAGACAACATATAAACTTGGTTAACCCCTTGGCGGTGAGCCACATGACGTCAAGGTTGTTCGGTTCGAGTGTTTCTTCTCGGTGGCATGAAAGGTCGCTTCGGACAAAAAGGCATATTCCGAACTTATGTCTAAATCGGGTATGTAAGTCGTAACCAGGATAAGGGTAGTTCACTGTTGTTGTTGTAGAACATACTTGTGTTTCTGTAAGGGCTAGTATGTGTGGTCTATTTGCCTGTAGATGTTGGTATACCGAATTTATGTTTGTATTTAGGCCTCTTATGTTGCAGAAATCAATTCTAAATTGGTTCGGTATCTTTGCTGTCTGTGAAATGCGGAATGAAGGGCTCCCAGGGCCACCCAGCACCCGGAGATCCGAATGGCCGGGGAGTTTACCTCCGGAATATTTTGATCCTGGAAGCACCATCATGTCCATATTATTATATTCCTACTGTGGAACCCGGAACCACCAGCGCGGAAACGGAACGTGATTCGGGAAAACCACTTAGCGCCTCCCAGTTCTGGTGGGGTGGTCTTTCACCGGACGATGCGAGTAGGCGTATGCATCTACCACCTAGGGCCGCTTGCACTGGATGCATCGGCCTCAGACTATTTCCTTTGGTGGTCCCTAGTCTGACAGGGGTAAAAATAGGGTTTGTTGGGTCACTTCCTAGTGATCAGCTCCAGACTCGGTACTTCGGTGTTCTCCAGCCTGGGGGAGGACGATGAGATTTGATGGGCCACATCCCGTGGCAACTTAGAATGGCGGGGGCGTCACTCCCCGTAATCAAACTGCTCTCACCAGTTTGACGTCCCTGCCAGCTAATACAATGCAGCCCCTCTTGTCACAAACTGTCATTGATCAGCTCCAGACTTTGTACTTCGGCGTTCTGAGTAAGTACTATCTCTAGTATATCTGAGCGTTCGTGATGGAAGTGTGTGGGTTCGAGTGGTGCATGTACTGTGAAGTGCAGTTCTTGCGAAGCTCTTAGTAATGCATTGCCACCTGTATTAGTGGCCCTGCATGCCCAAGATCTATGTTTGCAGTTAAAGTCTCCTGCTGCAAGAACTGGCAGTGTGTAGTTGAAGAGTTTTGTGGTTTCGTCTAGTGGTAAGTTATGTTGTGGTGGTTTGTATACTGAATGAATGACAATGTCTCCGTCAGTTAGACTGACTTTGATGCTTGTCACCTCCAGTATGTCTGACTGTGGTGGTTGTATTGCGTCATGTGTAATGTTGTTTTTTACAAAAATTGCAGTGCCACCCCCCATACGCTGCGCCCTGTCATTTCTATAGATTGTGTAGTTTTTGATGTGTAATCTTGTTTGTGGGCGTAGGAATGTTTCCTGTACGAGTGCAATGTCTATGTTATTTTCAGTCAGGTAGTCAGCAAACTCATGTCTTTTGGGGTAAAGAGAGTTCGCGTTCCAACTGACTAAAAATAGGTGCTTAAGTTTATTAGCCATTGAAATTAGCAAATAATCTCGATGTTGGATTTTTATTAATTATATCTGAAATTTTATTCAGTTTTGCTAGTATGTCTTGTTCAGACATAGTTAGAAGAGCAATTAATCCGTTTGCTTGCGGCATTGCACTCGCTTGGGAGTTTGTGTTTGTGTTTTTATTTGTGGGTGTTGTTGTTGTTGTTGTTGTTGTGGTTTTGTGACTTGTGCGAATGATATGTTTGTGTTCACAGGCCGTGTTTGTGGCAGAAGTTTCTTGTAGTTAGGGTTTTTGGAGTACATTGAGTAGTTTGCGGGGTGTCCCCCCCCACAGTTGCAACACTTTGCTGGGGTATCTGTTGTTTTGGTGCACTCTTTGTAAAAGTGCGGACCTGCGCACCTATGGCACACAGGTTTGGCGTAGCAGTTTGAAATGGTGTGTCCAAACTGCTGGCACTTGTGACATTGAGTGTGTATTTTGTTTGTGCTTCCTCTCTGAAGCTCTACACTTACTGGCATGTAATTGATTCTGTCTTCTTCCAAAATTTTGATGTCGGACTGAGGAAGAAGTACTTTGACTGAGTTGGTAAGAAACTGACGTCTCCTACACCTTAAGCCAGTAAATTTCCTTAACGGCTAAGCGTGTATTTATACGCCGGCCAGCTCCCTTCACAGACCCCACCCACTCGTCGGAACGACGTGGATTATCCGGCAGGAGACAGAGCGCGCTAGTACCCGGATGGGTACTGCACTTCTGTGCTCCTGGTACTGTTGAAAAAGATGGAAGTTTTATGGGATGATTTACGAGTGCGTTCGAAAGTTACCTGTCAACTAAGATTCCCGAAGGTTCCTGTCCTATGGGGGCATGAGTTGTTTGTAGTAAAGTGTGATTTCACGGTATAGTGTTCCATATGTGACAGGGTTCTCGGGATCGTAGCATTCGTTAGCTATGTTGGCAGTTAGCGGGGAGCCCGCGATTTGCGTTTCGAAAAACCTACATGCGAAGGCGTCAATGTACTCTTCGATGTATACCATCTTCACCCACACATGTAGGTCTTTCGTTTTATTGCGGTCCCGTAGGGTAAAGGAAAATGCAGCTCTGAGGTAGCTGTTTTGAATAATCTGCAATTTTTTCTTATGGGTCCTGGCTACGGAGCACCAGACTGGTAAGCCGTAGAGGAGAGCTGGCCGTATGATGGCGCGGTATAAGGTTAGCTTATTGCCAGGGCTAAGGAATGACCTGGGAGATACCAGTGATGTCAGTTCCTTCTTTATCATGGCATTTTTCGAGGATATAGCTTGTATGTGCCCGCTAAAATTAAGCTTATTATCTAGAGTGATGCCTAGATACTTCACTTTCGGTTTGGGAAGAATCGGGGTGTTTCTTATCGTAAGTGGGGTGACATTAATGTCTTTTCTCTTTCGAGTAATGAGAATCAGCTCGGTCTTGCAGCGATTGAGTTGTATATAGTGAGTAGTGGACTAATTTTTTAGTTCTTTCTTTAGCTCACAATTTTTTTTAAATAGCTTGTTAATATGGCTGCTTCAGTCATAAGTCGAGAAAATGATGACAGATTTGCCAACTTATAGTATTTTTTAGATTTTTCGGTTTAACATCAATACATAGGACTAGTTAGTATTAAACCCTTAGATCTGCGATTGAATTTGTTGATGTAAGAAGTAAAAAGAACCACTGAAAATTCAGCAAAAGTCAAAATTGTTTGTTAATCATGAAATTTATACTTGCCAGTAAACGGAGTTATTGGCTGAGTTATCATCTGAAAGGCATTTCTGGGTGATCTAAGGAATGATCTAAAATAAAAGGATAAACCTGGGAATTTGACAACACACGTGAAGTACGAAAATGTTATAAAATGACGAAAAATATATAGATACCAAATTGACCCCACAAGAAAAATTGTTTCAATTACTTTTAACTGCGCCTCATTTACGTCGAGCAAAAAACGAGCTCTAAGGACAATTTCGTAAATGGCAGGACAAATATCCGTGTTCTTTTCTCCGATAAGCAACGATCTGTTTCCTAAACGTCTGTCTTTCGTCTTAGTCAATTTTGTCTCCTTGTTTGGAAGTGAATTATCTATTAGTATCTAAATTGAATCTTTCAGACCTTTCCTTCTTTATTTATCTGCCTTAAAAGACTAATGTATAAATGGATTGTTTTATTTAATCTCTGTTAGGAATATATGACCATTTTAGAGGGGAATAATAAGGAAATTACGTATAACTGTCGAATATAGTGTAATTTTAGATGTGTCTAGAAATCAGTTCACAGTCGATGTTAATTTATTAGTGCAGAAATGCATTTATTTTTTTTGCGAAGTTCTGATAAAAATTTGTTGATACGTCAAAGCATTACATTACTGGAGGAGGACGATTGGATTTGATGGGCCACATCCCGTGGCAGCTCGGAATGGCGGGGGCGTCACTCCCCGTAATCAAACTGCTCTCACCAGTTTGACGTTCCTGCCAGCTAATACAATGCAGCCCCTCTTGTCACAAACTGTCATTGATCAGTTCCATACTTTGTACCTCGGTGTTCTCCAGCCTGAGAGAGGACAATGGGATTTGGTGGACCACATCCCGTGGCAACTCGGCATGGCGGGGGCGCCACTCCCCGTAATCAAACTGCTCTCACCAGTTTGACGTTCCTGCCAGCTAATACAATGCAGCTCCCCTTGTCACAAACTGTCATTGATCTTATTCTTCATAAAAAGGTTCTGCATGGTCTAAAACCCAAAATGCAACCATCAGATATCAATTTTTTTGCAGTTGTATATGAGGTTTGCCAAAAAATATGAATTTTGCTGAAGAGTAAAGTACCTTTTTTTTGACAATATTGAAAATTATTATAAAGAAAAGTTGCTTAGAATTAAAAGTTAATTTCAAATATGCAATTACAGCCATTTAGCATGAAAATTAAGGTTTCGTGATTATTTACGATTTACATTATAAATTTGTATTTATCTCTTATCTGTTAAAAAAATAATAACATGCTCCGATTTTGATAAAGTTGGCTACGCCTGTAAAGGATCTTAAAATGTCGTAGCCAGATTACACAACCCGTCGTTTTATAAAACGCCTAGACATTTTACAAACGGCGGCCAGATTGTCAAATTCTCCTTTAACATTCATTATTTTCCTATCTGGCTAGTCAGATTGTAAAATGCCTAGGCATTTTATAAAACGACGGTCAACCGCGGCCAGATTGTCAAATGTTGAAGATTAACTTATGTTTGATATTCTGGCGGGTGAGATGTTGTAGCCATTTTGTAAAATGCAAGTTTTATTTAAAAGTTATGGCAATCAAAATTTTTATTAAGGTATTTAAGTATGTTATATTGGTCACCATGTGAATTAGAACATAATATAACGAATATTTTACATATTTTTTAATACACAGGACAACTGAAGAACAAATGAACATAAGATATATAAAAAAACCTAAATTAAACAACATTCGCCAAGCTGGAAAGAAACAATAAGCATATTTTATTTATTGGAACATGGACCACTAAAATGACACCTGCTGTGGCATTTTCCCCGTACCTTGAAGCAAGGACATTTGTTTGTACAGCATTGGACTTTACTAGGTTTGCACTGGCATTTTTTAAATCCTTGTCCCCCAAATTGAGAAACCTTAGAAATGGCTTCTGTTAAGGTAATACTGGTATTTTCTGGTGTGGCGAATGGATTTAAGTTTGACGTACCAACTGAGTTAACTTCGTCCCTAGAAAACCATCGATTGAGGCGTCCATGTTCAGTTCCTATCTGGTATACTCCATTTCGTACATCATGAATAGTTCCTAACACAGTTTTAGGGTCAAGCGGACTCCTGTCAAATTTTGGAACTGCTACAGAAACATGCTTCCCCACCTGCAAATCTTTCAATTTCCTTTTTGTGATTTGGACCATTTGGTCAGCTGCACGTTTTTGGCCTATTGTACACTGTGTTCTCTGAGTTTTTATTACTTTTTCTTTACAGCAAAGATTACACTTCCTTTCAGTTTTATCACTTACTGCGGAATAACACATTGTACATGTAGTTTGTTCCTTATCATTTGAGTTTTCATTTTCTGAGTTTGAACAATTTTCATTTATACAGTTGTTATCCATCGACCCAGTTTCCAGATAATGTGGAATATCTTCCAGCTGATTTATTATTTGTATTTCGGAAATGCTACTTTCCGTAGGATTATCATTCTCTTTCACATTTTCCTGTTCCATTGGCATCTCTTTAAAAATAACCTGCTCATTACTATATATTCCTTCGCTATCATCGATAGTTTCCTGTAGGACGACTGGAATATCATTAAGGTTATAAAGCTCTTCAGTTTCATTTTTATTGTTTTTTTGCAGATTGATTTTCCTCGATACTGTTGTTTACAGAAGTATCTTTCATTAAATCCTCCAAATCCTCTTCTGCCGAAACACTTTCAATTGTTTCATGTGGTAAATTACTTGAGTAAAGACCAACTTGAAAATCCACACCAAATAATGCTCTATAAGGGGATCGTCCTATGATCCTATGAAACGAAGAGTTTTTATGCCACTGCACGAAATAGCAATCAAGGGATCAATTTTGAGTGTTATTATCATGGAGCCAAGCTCTCAACATGTTTTCAACATCTTGATTGCTCCTTTCAACACTTCCTTGGCTCTGGGGGTGTCTCGGGCGACCATTTATTATTTTGCTAGCCGGCCATTTTGACATCATCTCTTTAATTATATGATTGACGAATTCACGCCCATGGGGGGCTCCAAATTCTAAAAAAAATTTAAGAAGCTCATGAGCAACTTCTTCCGCCCGTTTGCTTTTTAGTGGTCTTAGATGAACACATTTCGTTAGGTGATCTTGATAGTTAAGTAACCATTTAAATTACCCATCCGGTGTTGATTTTAAATCAATGAGATCAACCTGCCCCCGATGATTCCAATCTTTAGACAAAATAGGTCTTACTACTAGTCCTTTTCGAGATTGTCATCTTTTTTCAGCGCATCGGGCACAGCACTTCACAAATATTTCAATAGCTGTTCGGAGAATCAAACATTTTGGTTTTAACGCAGATTTCATTTTATCTCTACCTCCATGTCCCGTAGATATATGACTTTCCATTAGTCTATCATAAAATTCTTCATAAGGTACTATAAATGTTATCGGATCGTTGTCAGTCAATCTTTTTTTAATAACTTTTTTAAGTCCACCTATTTCAATTGTGTCATATTGTTTTCCAAAATAATGCTGTTCATTTGTTCTTCTTCGAGAATTTTGGACAGCCAATCTTGCTTCAAATAATATTTGTAGTACCTCTTTATGTCTCTGAGACGACCATGGTTTCTTCTGAGCATTTTTTTTCTCTAAAAATTAAAGAACATACCTATTACAATCTACGAACGCGCGCCATTTATTACAATCTACGAAAGTTAGTTTTTAAAAATGCATGTTTAAAAACAAGCTTTTATTAAACGTAAAATAGTAAAAATAAAATAAAAAATTTTTCAAAATACCAATTTTTATAATTAATTAACTATGCACTAAAA
>MU190952.1:598-39285 GCA_016904865.1 Pissodes strobi
GCTATCGTACAATAACTATATCTACGCCTTATTTCTAATCTATCTATTTACTCCGTATGATATAACACCGATTCGATTCTACGGCTGCGCCATTCGTTTTCCAGGGTTGTCACGTCCTCGCCTGTTTGAACGTCGCACGTCGCCTCTCCAAAATTTGCTTGTTACATTATTATTAATTTAATCTTTTGTATAATCATTTGAAGAGTTAAAATTTAACTATACTTTCCGAACATGAACGTTTCGTCGTTCATTTAACCTCTAATAATTACTATTTTATCCTTAATCCACAATGTGTCTCTTGGTGCTTTTGAACATCTATTAGGGGTGGGTAACTATATCCGACCAGAATAAGGGAAAGTGTTTTCTACATATAGTGAAGATGTACTTGAGTGGATGTCAATAATTTTATGCATGCATTTTGTAATGAGAGTTATAATCTAGACTCTAGACACCCGCCTAGACACCCGTCTAATAAAAATAGGCTTGTCTCATTATGGTTTTCTTCGAGGACTACCTCACGATTGTTCATTGATGCTTCATTTTTAAATATTAGTCATCCTACGGTATCCTACCTACAAATTCCATGAATTTAGAGGGCCGAGTCGAGACGGTTCGATTTGGAACAATAAGACAATAATAATTGATATTAGTGATAGCTACGTTTACATGGCGTACCTACTCTAGCGACTAGTTAAATTTAGAAGCAACTTTTAAACCAAAAACAGTGTTGTTTATGTTGTGAAAAGTTACTTTTTCTGTCATTTTTTTACCTGTCTATTACATAATTTATAAGTGGTAGAACCAGTAGCACAGCTTCAGGCCTAGGTATCAGAGTGTAAATTTGTACTATTCCAATTAATCTTCCCTTAAGAAGCTGTAGCGGTCTTGTTGGTAATAAGAACCTTTTTTGTATGTCTATAAATAGGTCCTGTTATAATCTAATGGCATAATAATTATTAATGGTGAGTATCGACAATGAAAATAATAGTTTGAGTTAGTGGCACTTGAAACGAATAACAAGCCAAAGTCTGGACACAATTCTCCTCTGTTGAATCTGAATCGTGCTTAAATCAGGGCTGGATTTAAGCATAAAGTACCTAGGTTGCAGTCTACGAGGTCCACACCACACAGAGTCTTCCACCATTGAATCACTCTCCAGGTGAAAGCTAAACATTGATTCTAATTCAATTTAAAATCAGGAGTTTTGTTTCGGTAAATAAAAAGTATATAGAGGTTTGGTGATCGTAATCAATAATTATCATTCATCATGGCATGGAAGACCCTAAAAAACCTGAGTGGTGACGCCACAAAACCAGTCCGGAACTTTATTCCAGTCACTTCAGATCAAGTAGCCATCCAACTGCTACTGAATGGTAAAACAAAGGGCAAGAAGCATAAAGGGCACATTAGTAGGGACCTGAATCATGAGAACAACTCCCTCGGTGCCCCTTTTTCCATCACTGAACTTGTAGCTGGGATTAAAATGATGAAACTCAACCGAGCGGCGGGCGTGGATGATGTGAGGGCAGAACAGATCAAGAACTTTGGACCACAGACCCTGCAATGGCTCCTCAAAATGTTCAACGTATGTGTCACGCAACTGAACTAACTAACCCAAACTAACCCCAAAGAATGGAGGAAGGCTTGTGTGGTCGCGTTACTAAAACCTGGCAAGGAACCGACTGACCCTAGGAACTTCAGGACCGTGTCCCTTCTGTGCCAACTCTTCAAACTGCCGGAGCGATTGATTCTAAACCGAACAGCGGAGACTTTGGATGCCACAAGCCGGCTTTCGTCCAGGGAAATCATGCTGTGGCCAAATCCTCATCCTAACTCAGCACTTAGAGGATGGCTTTGAGAGAAGGAAGATTACTGGAGTGACGTTCATCGATTTGACAGCCGCTTATGACACTGTTAACCATAGGAGGCTCTTGAGAAAGCTTTATGATACAACAAAAGACTATAGGCTTACTATGGTCATCGGTCAATTCCTCCAGAACAGGAGATTTTATGTTTCACTCCAAAACAAGAATAGCAGATGGAGAGCACAGAAGAATGGACTGCCGCAAGGCAGTGTCCTGTCCCCACTCTTGTACAAAGAGCACACGAACGACCAGCCGATTCCTGACAATATAAGGCAATTCATCTATGCCGATGATACAGCTGTGGCAGCCCAGGGCACTGAGTTTACCGAGGTAGAGGAGAAGTTGGAAGTCGCCCTTGGGGAACTGGCAATCTATTACCAGAAAAATCACCGAATGGCGAACCCCAGCAAGACTCAGGTCTGCGCCTTTCACCTGAAAAACAAAGAAGCGCGGCGTGAGCTCGAAATACATTGGCGAGGCGAACGACTGGAGCACTGCCCGACGCCGAGATCTCTGGGCGTGACCCTGGACCGTACTCTGTCCTTCAGACAACACTGCATCAATATTAAAGGCAAAGTTAATGCGCGAAATAACATATTGCGAAAACTCACAGGTACAGCATGGGGAGCTCAACCAGAAACGCTCAGAAGCTCGGCTTTGGCGCTATGTGTGTCCACTACGGAATACGCCGCACCGGTTTGGGCAGCTTGAGCTCACGCGAAACATGTGGACGTCGTTATCAACAAGACAGCAAGAATCGTGACAGGCTGCCTAAAGCCAACTCCAGTTGATAGTTTGTATCCACTTATTGGCGTGGCACCCCCATCTGTGCGAAGAGCTGTCGCCACAGATGCTGAAAGGACGAAACAGGAAACCGATGCACGCCATCCTCTGCACCAACACGAGCCAGCCGGTCGACGCCTGAGATCAAGGAAGAGCTTCATGGCAAGATCACACATACTCGAGGGGTCCATAGAAAATAACCGTATCACTGGGTGGACCCAACAGCTAACTACTCGGGAACCCCCAAGAGAAGAAATGGCTCCAGGCAAACACTTCCCTTTTGCGGTATGGAAATCCCTAAATCGGCTAAGGACAGGAGTGGCAAAGTGCAAGACAAATTTGTTGAGGTGGGGAATGTCTGAGAACGACGATGTGCTGTGTTCATGTGGCCAGCCCCAGGAGATGAGCCACCTACTGGTCTGGCCAGGACTGGAAGAAGGATGCACGCACGAAGACTTAATTTTATGTAACGACAAGGCTATTGCAGCCGCTATTTTTTGGAAAGATATCGTATGAGCCGGACACGGAAAGTAAAGTAAGTAGGTATTCATCATTTGCATTTGGTTTAACTTAATGTGATGTTTGACCAGCCTGACGGTAAGGACAATCTCTTACTGGCTGCCAGCAGGAAGTCCCGCGAAGGAGACTGAAAACACGGAGCATATAGTGCCCATAGTGGTTAAAGTGTTCAAGATAGTTTCAACATAAATCATAAATCATTTATGGATTAATAATATCCAAATAGTTGAAGCTAAGACTGTTTAAATAAATTAGTTTGTATAGTTTTAGTTTTAATATTAAAGTTAGTTGTTTGTTCAATGGGGAGTGTGTATGGGAATAAGTAGTGATTAAAACTGATCTTGAAGTATTTTATTCAGACGCAACTCAGTAAGAACGTAGCAATGTAAGTATTAATAATACAGGCCTAGGCTTACTATTTCATATTAAGATTTTCTCAATACAACAAAGTTAAACTGTAATAAGTTTTTTTAGATTTCCCGATTTTTCCGTTTAGTTTAATCTAGCATTAAGGACTGCCACAAAATACAAACTAATTGATATAAAAAGAAAGAGGAATTTAAAAGTGGAAATGTCAAATGAAATATTGCAAGGTAGAAGCAAAAGAAGAATGAAGAAGTTGTAGGCAAGTCACTTCTCACGTCGTATGACCGATTATGTGAAGGTTAAGTGAAGTTGATTTGCTGTTCCAAAAAATGATGCTAATACACGTTTACCTGCGGGCCCTAATCAGGCTGAGCCTCAGAAGTTTGAAGACGGCGAAGTGATAGTTCAATGAAAATAATTAAAAAAATTACCGAACGCCTAGGTCGAACTCCCTTCTTTTTTGAAAAACAGGAAATTTTCTGGTGTGTTACCAGTTCCAGCGATTTCTCATGCAGCTGCTTTAACTTTAATTGAAAATGGTTGTTTAGATTATCGCCTGAGTTTGTGACACGAAGTAGTATAGATTTCTACATAAAAATGGACTCCAGAGCACTGCAAAATTGCGCCAGTGATCTGTTTGATTGTAATTCTTTAAAGCAAAACGATGGGAGGGTTGCAGGAAGTTTTACAGGATCATAAAAAGTAGATGGCTCTGTTTTTCTCGTAGCAATGAATACGTCTACTGCTATGTATGCAAAATTTTTGCCCGAACGCGCTCGCAGTTTACACATAGTAGTTATTGTGATTGGAAAAATGCTTCAGGACGTCTACTTGAACATGAAATTTCTAAAGACCACCTAAATGTTCTAATTGATTTTAAAAGCCACTCTAAAGGAGTGAGGCGTATTGATCAAGAACTGACACGATAAATAAACGATGCAGCAAAATATTGGCGAGAAGTTCTCGATACATGTGATAGTTTCTATCAGTGAAAGAGGTCTATCATTTAGAGACAAAAACAAGATATTGGGGTTATCGAGAAATGAAGTTCTACAATGATTTGGCAAGCGAGCTTTCAATGCTGTTATCTACACAATCAAAGTACTACTCCATATTACTAGGATCACCTCGAGACAAAAGTTCCGTTGATCAACTAACTTTAATTTTTAGATATTTAGAGGAACATATCTGTGACATCCCTGTTCCCTTTTGAAAGATTTGTAACATTCATGCCTAACCAGAGCAACAAAGCTAATGATATGTTTCAAGACTCGAGCAAGTTTTTGAAGGAGAATGAAATAGACATTAATAACTGGTCAATCTTATGTTGTCGTTCTTCAAAGAACGAAAAACACAATGGCTTTCAAGTGTAGGTACTGGCACAAAATAAATCAGCAGTGTTTTGCGCAGGGCATTCACTCAATCTTGTAGTGCAGGCTGTTGCCGAGTGCTGTTTGAGTGTTGTATTTTTTGAGTTTTTAGGAGAACTTTATATATATTTTATGGCCTCAACTAACAGATATAATGTTTTAACTGATTGCTTGAAAAAAAAACGACACTGACAAACCCATTCTCGTGCCAAAATGAACAACAACACGTTGGGTATGCAGAGCAGACGCTACCTTTGCAAGACTATAGAGAAATAAAAATGCTCTTTTTGAAATATCACATGGCAAAGATAATTCAGAGTAGCCACGTGCTACTGTTCCAAGTTTGCATAACAAAATTTCAAAGTTGTAAACTAGGCTTTACACAGTATTTTGAGAAGACACCTTGGGTCAAGTAAACAAAACTAGTGAAATTCTGTTAAAAACTCTAGATTGGACGTGAATACAACCGCCTCAGCAGTGTCGCTAAGAAGCTTCTTAACAACCTGACGGAATCGGATAAATTTGCACAAGGCATGAAAATGAATTACGACAAAAACGCAAAATAAACGATGCGTTTGTCACATCTTGACTATGTCGAAGCACCAGAAGTTAACCTAAATCCATCAGAAATATTTCGACTCATTAAATCCTTCCTATCATAGATCCATTTGAATCAGCACTGCGTCAGAGGATTTACCGATTTACAACATACAAACATACTAATTGATACACGTTTTCTCAAAAAGTTGAACACCTTTTGTAATGAAGAGATAATTGCAGCAGCTCAAAACTTAGCAGAAACATATGACAATGACTTAGACGATCAATTGGGAAATGAGCTGGTTCAGTTGAAGTGTTTACCATGAGTTAAAAAAAGACGACAAAAATGAAAAAGTCATTAGTGAGGAAATATGGATGTATAAACTCATCTTAGAAAAAAACATTAAATGTTGTTTTGCTGATACTGAGATTGAGATTAAGAATGTATCAAATCAAATCAAATCAAATCAAATCAAAAAATGCTTTATTAACTAAGATTACTTGTGTACAAAGCAATAAAATAGATAGGCAAATTAGATAACACGTCACATTGACAAATCTAACTACTACCAGGTGTTACATGCTAACGTATGCAATATAAAAAGGAGAAAAAAAAACAAAGGAAAAGAATAAGGCAATTAAAAGTAATACCGCAAAAATCAAGCACAACACTATACAGTGGATAAAATTATTGAAGTCATAGGTAGTAAAATAGACACACAGGCAACACTCAAGTGAGAAACAATTGCGCAGAAAGTAAGACAAAACAAACGTCATTACCGCATTACTAAATTAAAATTTGTATTGAAAAACTCATCCAAACAATAGTAAGGGTTGTCCATTAATAGGGTCTTCAATTGCTTTTTAAAGACCTCAGCTGACTTGATTGTACGAAGCTGTAGTGGCAAATGGTTAAAAATGGCCTTAGCGTTATAAATAATCGACTTTCTTGTTAGTGCACTTGTTGGTATTGGAACTGGCACTCTGTGCGTTGATCTTGTGTTGTTTGGGTTAGGGGAGTGTATGTCATCTTGAAATTTTTTGTGCACCATCGTTGCTGTCTCGAGCACGAGTAAACCGGTCAAGGTTAACACTCGCAGTTCTCTAAACAAGGGTCTGCAAGTGTCCCGAGTGCCAATCCCACACATGTATCTGACAGCCCGCTTTTGCAACACAAAGACCGCGTTGAAGAGTTCCCCGGCGCAACTTCCCCAAAAACACAAACCATACCTCAAGTGCGATTCAATGAGACCAAAATATGCAACCCTAACAGTCTCTCTATTTAATTGCCGACTCAAGACTCTGATACCATAGCAACCAGATGCCAATTTTGTTTTTAACTGCTCTATATGAGTTACAAATCTCAGCTTGTTGTCCAAATAAATGCCCAAAAATTTATTTTCTTCAAGATTAGTAAGCAAACCATCCTTTAGAGTTACATTAATATCACCTTTAAAATTCATAACACATGTTTTATTTATATTTAAAGTTAAGAAGTTAGCGTCACACCATCTTTTTACTAAACCGACATCTCTGTTTACTGTACTTTCTAGGATCACAGCGTTTTTATGGCTCCATAAGACGGTGGCGTCATCCGCAAACAGTGTGAATTTTCCCTCTATCTTTAATCTCGTGATGTCATTTATATATAATAAGAATAATATTGGGCCCAATACAGACCCTTGAGGTACTCCATGAGCTACATTCCTTTCGTTGGACACTTTACCGCTAAACATTACCTTTTGCGTTCTACCAGACAAGTAAGCCCTGAACCAGTCCAATGCTCTACCCCTGAACCCATATTTCTCAAGCTTATACAGTAAAACATGGTGGTCCACGCAGTCAAAAGCTTTCTTGAGGTCGCAGAATATAGCCGATGCATAATCCTTCCTATTAAGGTTGATATATAGCTCCTCCAGAAATGAATAAATAGCATCATTAGTGTTAAGACCTGCCTTAAATCCGAATTGCTTCCTGCTTAATATATTATTTTTAGTCAAAAAAGATACCATGCGTAGTTTTACAATTTTTTCCACTATCTTTGATAAGGTGTTCAAAAGAGCTATGGGACGGAAATCGGAAGGCTCGTTAACATCACCACCCTTAAAAATAGGCACTACTGTTGCCAGTTTAAGACATTGTGGAAAATCACCCGCCAATAAGGAATCATTAATCGCTTCACAGAGAATGGCTAAAACTGAGTCAGGCAGACTTTCATAAACTTTTATTGACATGTCATCCCAACCGTGACATTTCTTATTCTTAATTTTTGATATAACACTTTTCAGTTCTATTAAATTCGTGGGGGTGAGAAAAAATGAATCTTTTATATTTACGTGGGACATGTATTGACTAAAGTCTTCTTTACTCTCAATTTCTGAGGATAGTTTGGAAGCTATTGAACAATAGAAATCGTTAATTATATTACATGAAAGATTGGACTCAGAGACTGCACCATTTATATTCTTAGAATTAGTCTTTTGCCGAAGTTCATTTACTATATTCCATATCTCTCTTTGTTTATTTCTGGCATTGCTTATTTTCTGGGAATAAAAAATATTTACAGATGCTCGAATCGTGCATCGGTATATTTTTCTGTAGTTAAAAAATAAATTCATAAAGTTCTGATCATTGTAAAAATATTTTCGCAACCAATGCAAACATCTCATGTTTTTAGCTGAAACCCTTAAACCCTTGGTGAGCCAATTCTTGTTTTTCTTTTTTTTTTGCTTCTAATCGGAATTTTTGGAAAACAATCTTCCAAAACGCTTGTCATTCTACTGTGAAAAACACCTAGCGGTTGTTCAGAATTAAGTACGTCCCGCCAGGAAGTGTCAAAACATTTTTGATTAAATCTTCTATAGTTTTTCTTTGTAAATAATCTACCCATTCTATATTTGTTCTTACCCACTTGTTTTCCCTCTGTTAAATTACATTGACAAACTATTGCCTCGTGATCAGATATACCCGCTGAGACAACATTTAACTGTACCTCCTTTAAGTCGAAGTTTGAACATAAGTAGTCAATCATCGTAGATGATTGCAGAGTTATCCTGGTTGGACAGTTTAGGTGTGACCTTAGATCGAAAGAAATAAACAGATCCTTAAGATATTGAGTGTTCTTATTAGATCCAGATAAGAAGTCAATATTTAGGTCACCACACAACAATATCTTAGCTCTAACCGGCAAGGCCGACAATAAGGCCTCAAGCTTAGAGAAGAATTCCCTGACATCACCATTGGGAGACCTATAGAGACACAACACATATGTGCCAGATACATTCACAATTGAAAATTCAAACACTTTTTCTTCCAACAATTCATTGTGGTCATTCACACCTTTACAAATACCCGACTCGAGCAGCTGCTCACTGACAAGGCATATTGTTCCTCCATGTGTATTCACAGATCGGCTATATTTGTTAATTACTACATAACTCGGAATGAACAACGGCTCATCCGGCCTCAGCCAGTGTTCTGACAGCATGATCATCTCAGGAAACTGCAGACTTTCCAAAAACAAAAACAACTCATCAACCTTATTTCTAATGGATTGGACATTTAAATAAACTAAGCTAAAATTATTTGGTTCCCCAGATCTTCTAAAAAATTGTGAGAGGGTGGGTGGGGTCTCTTTTCACTATCAGTAACACAGCAGTCGCCATTCCCGGATAAGTCAGCTCCAGTACCAACAGCTATACTACTATCATTAGTTGCTTTGTTGTTTGGCGCGATCTCAGCTGAGGAACCTTTGAGTAAAACCTTAGAAGCAACACATTTCGTGTTTAGACCATATTGTTTTAAAATGGAACATAAAGACTTTTTACTGTGTCTATAACCCTTAAAATTATTCAGTCTATAGTTTTCAATGAATCGAATACTTACATTTTTGTTAGTTATACTAAATTGGCTGATGTAATCATAGACCTTTTTACAAAAGTTACTACAGAAATAATTTCTAACTACTAAGATCAAATTTGTAAACCTAGCTATAGCCAATAGGCTTTTTAAGTTTGTCAGGTATCCTAATTTTGTACTTTGTAAATCTAAAGAAATTATGACTAAGTCAGTGTGTTTCATATTTTTAGTGTTAAGAAATATATCTTTTTTCAACTTTCCAATAGAGGCGTTAGGCATTGACAGTCCAAAGATATTGTACTCACTACTGTTCAGTTCCCGATGAAGAATGCTGGCCCATCCCTTACAGCTTTCATCTCCATATATGAGAATGGAGGTCCTTTTCTCTGTTAATCTGGCAGAGCTCTCTTGAATCTGCGAACAGGAATTCTGACCATTTTTAGTTCTGAGTGTAATGTCATAGTTGAATGGGTCCGTTCCTTCCTCAGTGTTGTTAGGCCCTCGCGATGTTTTTGGAGAGTGTGCCTCCTTGGATAGTGCAAGGTTATCTGCTTCTAACACTTTAATTGATTGAATCATATCTTGGCTGATCTTTTGAAGATTAGCGAGATCTTGTCTTGCTCTTCCCAGTTCGTCATCTGCTTTATTTTTATTATTCCAAAGCATCGCATTTTCCTCCATCAGTTCTTCTATTTCTGCTTTTAATGATTTGATGTCGCTTATTTCACTCAATATATCTGTTTGGGTTTCAACATCAGAGGCTCTACAATCGGTAGTCTGCGTCGCTAAGGACAAACTTATTGCACTTGACGTCTGTGTGCGTTTATTAAGTGTTGCAGTCATTGTTTGGGTTGCTGTATGAACAAGCATAGATGTATCTTGTTTCTTTAAAATCTTGGATTGGTCGTCTATGATTTTTGTCAAAGTTACGATTTTAGACTTGTACAATTCTATCTGTGCGATTAGCTCCGCTTCCATTTCCTTTGCCTCTCCCTCAAATGATGTGGAATGTCTCCTTAACCTAGCTATATATGTGTTTTTCGATTCCAACTCCCTTGTCCTTTCGGCCACTAAAATTTGTAAAGCCTCCATGTCTTCTTCCCCTGCTCTGCTCTGTTTGTTCTGGCATTCTTCAGAGCAGTATATGTAATTTCCATAAACACATCTATAATTTTTAGTTCTTTTACAACAGCTTGGGTGATAAATGTTATGACATACAATGCAGATCCAGTTGCTATTGGACTTTTTACAACATTTGAAAATCTCTGCCATTTTATAGTAGCCACTTAGAAATTGTATAATAGCAGTACTATTTTTTCTCAGAGAATGACCCCAAACATTGAGAAGATTCAAAGAAATTTATAAATAATCTCTATAAAGTCTCTCTCGGGCGAATGACCCAACCTTCATTCAGACACAGTGCAAAGGCAAAAAGAGGAATGTGTTCTATTGTTGCTCTCACAATCCCATTGTTACCCCATTGTTCACTGCTTAACCATAATTTACCTCCTTTTGGGGCACTCCTGCACAAAACAAACTTATAGACTACACAGATTTCAGGGTTTAACACACTGTTAACAACTTTCAGAAATTTCCATCCAGTATAACCAGTGAAAACCACGACAAACGATAACTCAACAATACATACACCTATACATTCGCAAAAATAAAATTAAAAGTCCTGTCAGCTATGATCACAACCAGCAGTGGTGAAATGCCACTTTCAATACTGAAGTTGATCAAAAACAGGCTTCAAACTTGTTAAAAAACAGACAACGCTCAGCATTGAAAATAATATTTTAAGACAACACAGTTATGAAGTATTGATACGTTGCTTGATACCTCTTCCTCGATTTTTCTGGCAGCAGCGACAGATAAGCGATATTTGCTGATTCTTCTATATCCATTTGGCTATTATACAAATCAATAATTTCAATTTTTCACAATTTTTAATAATAAACTGTCAGCTTGACGTTATTGATAAAATAAGAATGTTTATGACGCTATAGAAACCGGCCAGAACTGTCATCATAATTTCATGCGAAAATTATCGATTTAAATTAATAAAAATCCAAGAATAACTTCTGCAGGGAATAGAAAAAATCTTATATACTCCACGGGATGTAAGTACATTTAATAGTCTCGAAGTATATTGTCAGCTCTCGCTATCGCTCTGGCACAAAATCGTCCTCGACTAGCAAATCCCTTATATTATAAATAACTATTACCTTTTACTTGCCTCTAAATAATCAAGTACAGTAGAAGCTCGGTAGTGTGAACTAATAAAAACAAAGTCTGTTCGCACTCTTGAACTGTTCACATTACTGGATATCGAGATATCTGTATGATTAAAACCACCCTATGGCTAAGATGTAGGTATTTATTGTAGAAAATAGCAAATACATCATCACAGAAACGTAAACATAATAATAAGTACATGATACATATTCATAACATATTTTAAAAAAACTTGTTATCTTGGTCTGCTTTTTCTTTTGTTCCCGTACTTTTTTTGTAATTTTTCTCCACATCTTTTTCTGTACATTTCTGTACAATTTTTCTCTACAGTGCAAATTCCGATTTAAAGGGAAGTCGTTTAAAATTGAACAATAGATTTCAGTCTCTACATCTTTTTTATTTTATGACCAGTAGATTAGAGATGAAAACAGAATATGTATTGCACCTTACACCTACCTCAGGTTGAATTGTATTTAACAAACGTACTACTTCTTCCTTAGCTTTCTTTGCTCCATCGGATGCGCATCTTTCTTTTAGTACAGCTAGTGGAATATCCTCTTCTTCATCTGAATTTTCATAACTGAAAATGTTTCTCCAGCATTTACTTATTGTGGCTTGTTCTACTTGATTCCAAGCTGAGGCTAGATTCATGACTGCATCCTTTAAGGTTAAACCTTTTAAAGCATCCGTAAGCGGCTAATCTGAATTTGACATGACGGTGGAGAGAAGTTGTGTTCGATAAAACAACTTAGTAAGCCTTATAACATTCTGATCCATCGGCTGGATAAGTGGAGTAACATTGGGCGGCATGTACATTGTGATAATGCTTCCATCGTGGGTTCGTAATTCTTCCGATGGGGGGTGCGAGGGAGCATTATTCAATAACAAAATTGTTCTCTTTGGTAGCGAATTTTCTTTTAAAAACCTGGTCACATGCGGAACAAACGAATAATGAAACCACTCCTTAAAAATACCTAATGTCATCCAAGCACTTCTTGAGTTTTTGTATTCCACAGGCAAGTTGAAATTTTTGAAACTATCAAATTAGCATTGGCCCTGTCTGAAACTACGCAAAAAAACTTGTTAAATCTTGTTGTTCACACTAAGGAGATCAGATAAGTTTACGAACATTCACTCTACAGAACCTACAATACTATTTGATATACTGTTCATACTACTGGGTAGTTTACATAAATGGATATTCACATTAGCGAGCGTCCACTGTATTTTAATTTTTTTCACCAGTTACAGAAATTTTTGCAGAGGCTTCCGAGATATTACCAATTCCAACAGTTCCTCCCGTACCTGCTTTAACTAATTTAACTTTAAGTGAAAATGGTTGCTTGGATTATGGCCTGAGTTTGTGACACCAAGTAGTAAAGATTTCTACATAAAAATGGACAGATCGCTTCAAAATTGTGGCTGTGGTCTATTTGATTGTAAATCTTTGAAGCAAATTATGGAAACGCTGCAGGTAGTTTTACAGGGAAATGCAAAACAAGTTTCTTTTCTGCGAAAAACATGGAATGGTGAATCATAAAAAGTGCATGGTTCTGTTTTTCTCGTAGCACTGGACACATGCAAACTTTTTCCCGAACGCGCTCTCAGTTTACTCGTGATAGTTATTGTGATTGGAAAAAAGCTGCTGGACGTCTACTTGAACACGAAATTTGTAAAAACCACCTAAATGCTGTAATGGATTTTAAAAGCGACTCTAAAGAAGTGGGGCGAATTGATCAAGAAGTGACACTACAAGCAAACGATGCAGTGTAATACTGGCGAGAAGTTCTCGATACGTGTGATAGTTTTTATCAGTGAAAGAGGTCTAGCAAATGCTAAATTAGAGGTGAAAGCAACATATTGGGATGGTCATCGAGAAATGAGAACTACCTGTGAATACTGGAATTTATCGCAGAGTCTGACGATTTTTCAGCAGCCACATAAAAAAACATGTACACCATGGGAGTGGTCACACAGACTACCTACCTATCCCCGATGATTTGTAAGGAAGTTTTTCCTCGCAAATCATGTAGTCAAAGTACTACTCTATATCATCAGGTTCAACACCAGACGTTGATCAACTTATTTTGATTTTTAGATATTTAGGGGAACACAACCCTGGTCCCTGTGGAAAGATCTGTAACCAGGGCAACAAAGCTAAAGATATGTTTCAAGGCTTGAGCAAGTTTTGGAAAGAGAATGATACACATTAACAACTACTCAATCTTATGTTATTTCTTCTTCAATGAGCGGAAAGAACAAGGGCCTTCAAGCCTTGGTACTGGCAGAAAATAAATTAGCAGTATGGGTGTCTTCCGCTGGGCGTTCACTCAATCTTGTAGGAGTGGCTGTTTCCGAATGCTGTTTGGGTGCTGCATATTTTTGACTTTTTGGAAGTACTTTATGTTCAGTGCCTCGGCTAAGGGATATAAGTCTATAACCGATTGCCTGAAAAAAGCCCACGCTGACAAATCCATTCTTGAGTCAAAATTGACAACAACAACACGTTGAGTATGCAGAGCAGACGGTACTTTTGCGAGACTATAGAGAAATAAAAATGCTCTTTTTGAAATATTACAAGCCTAAGATAATTCAGCGTTGCTGTTTCAAGTTTGCATAACAAAATTTCAAAATTGTAAACTAGGTTTTACACAGTGTTTTCGGAAGACATTTTGGGTCAAGTAAACTATACTAGTGAAATTCTGCAAAACCCTAGATCAGTCGTGAATACAACCGCCTCAGTATTAGTGTCGCTAACAAGCTTCATAACAACCTGACGAAATCGGGATAGATTTGCACAGAGCCTGAAAATGAATGAGCAAAAACGCAAAATTATCGTGCGTTTGTCACCTCTTGACTATGTCAAAGCAGCAGAAGTTAAGCTAAACCCATCAGAAACATTTCAAACTCATAAAATCCTTCCTATCATAGATCCACTTGAATCAGCATTGCGTCAGAGAACGCAATACAAACAAACTAATTGATACACGTCTTCTCAAAAGGTTGAACACCTTTTGTAATGAAGAGATAGTTGCAGCAGCTGAAAACTTAGCAGAAACATATGACAATGACTTAGACGATCAATTGGGAAATGAGCTGGTTGAGTTGAAGTGTTTACCATGAGTTAAAAAAAAAGACGACGAAAATTAAAAAGTCATTAGTCAGGAAATATGGATGTATAAACTCATCTTAGAAAAAAACATTAAATGTTGTTTTGCTGATACTGAGATTGAGATTAAGAATGTATCTGTCAGTTATGATCACAACCAGCAGTAGTGAAATGCCACTTTCAATATTGAAGTTGATCAAAAACAGGCTTCAAACTTGTTAAAAAACAGATAACGCTCAGTATTGAAAATAATATTTTAAGACAACAAAGTTATGAAGATATTTTAAGTAGCTTTATTAGTACGAAGTGTAGATGTAAACTCATTAGCTATTAAGATGATGTGACACTATCGTTTTAGGTAGATGGTTTGGAAAAGTTCTGTATTTGAAACAATTAAGGTATCTTACCTTAATGATATTCAGTTCTTTTAATTTTTATCATCTCATGCATACCACAAATACTAAATTCTGTATAGGAACGTCGTACATAAATGTTTTATAATTTCATAATAAACTTTAAACGTTTATTTTTAAGTTTTTAATGGGATAATAGCTGAATATGCGTTTTTTGTAGGTTAATTATTGAAGAAATTTGTTTTCCCGGTAGGGCCCATGCCACAGGCTTAGAATAACAGATGAATTATTAAAATATAATACAGTGTGACATATGAAAAAATTGATTTAGGGCCCCACTTTTTGCCTCACTTAACACTAAAAATCTATAGAGATATTCGCGTGATTTAGTCACCTGTTTATTTAGCAATTCTGGGCAAGTGTACAAAGTTTCCATTATTTGAAATTGTTTTTTAATTCATTTATATAATGCAAAATCATCACCAAAAAACCTATTGTGTTAGTATTTCTTTTATAATCCAAAAATAGAATTTAATTTTTTCATTTAATAGTATAGACAAACATACCAAAAATAAATGACTCTAAAATATAAATACATTTTCTTTCAAAGTGTTTTTCCAACTTAAATGCAACTTTAAAAATAGTTGAAAACATAAGTTTAATTTATAAACACATTCAGTTGGGTTTTCATTAGAGTTAGAGATAAGAAAATTAGTAATTTCTGTATAATATTCTGCAGACTCGTCAGGCCACTCTTACCTCAAATGGGGTAACTGAGTGCAGTAACCAATATTATTTTGAAACTAATGTTTGGTGTGGCATAGTTAATGATCACGTATTACATAGGTACGATAATTTTCAGAAATCTAATGTTTGTTGTGGAATAGTTAATTATCACGTGATAGATCATATTTTTCAGATAATCATGCTATAGATATGTGCAATTTTTAAACAACGAGATTAGTGAAGTGTTGAAGATCAGCACCTCAATTTATAGCATCAATTAAGCGGCGCAAGGATAATGCATATAATACGTCTAGACACCTAGATATATATTGATCTTCTTTTGTGGAGTTACCTTATACAAAAAGTATACCCGGAATGAGTCTAGGAAATATCTCTTAAAAGAAAACTTGCTCAAAGCTTTGTCAGGAAGAACTCTATTCTCTGTACAGAGTGAGTTGAAAGCAAAGTGAATAAGAGTCTTATTCACTTTGGTTGAAAGCCTTACCTAAATGGTAGTTAAATGTCCAATCTTTTCCTGTTTTTCATAATATTTAATGATTAGTAAATACTACCACTAATTAAGTGAAATAGAAGATTTAGAATTTGTACAGTTTATGTTGAAAGTTTAAGTTGCATATTAAATGCAAGTAAGTTTGATTATATTTGTTATTTCTTCCTTGATTATTTTTACCGTTAGATCGCGCAAAGGTTTATTTTGTGTAAGTATAGATATTATATTAAATACGTTTTGAGCCCAGTATTATTGTAACTTTGGATTTGTGAAAAAAGTTATATTTATATAAAAAAATTCTAACGTAACAGGTTGTTATACATTCTCAAAATTCCCATAAAAACTGCCATTTTTTAATATTTTAAATTAAAATTTGATAGGTGACATAAAGCACGTGACTATCAGACTATCTTTCTATAAGCCATTTTTAACTTTAAGTGAAGCAAAAAGTGATGCAAATTTGACCTATATTATTAAAAAAAATTACAATATGATGCGGACTTTTATTGACGCACTGTATATTTTATATTTAATTGAAGCCAACTGAACAATGCTTACTCGATAACAGAAAAGTGTGAACAAGAAGTCACTACGACTAGGACAAGAAGAAATTAATATTTTCATCAATATTAATTTACAAAAATAGAAAATTTGTAAAACACGTAATTATTAACTTCAATTAAAATTAAGTCTCATAAAAAGTCACGTTGCATCCACTCAACTATTTTATAATCAAAACGGCCGAAAATAGGAATGTTTTTTTTTACTGAAATCATTTCGTGTTGTTTGACACGAAAGAACGGGAATATATCGGATCGAGTTTTCGCGGCACAAACGTAGCCAACTCATACGCCTATGGACGTAAGAAATGTTATTTTTAGCGTTGGGAAAGTGGAAATGAACTGTACAATGTACTTACATAATAAGCTACGCATGCATGTATCTAATAATAAAATAGCGGAAAATGAGGTCCAAAGACCTATTATGAAAGATGGCTCAATATTAGCAATGATACATTCAGTCACGTAGGTACCTTTTTCAAAGGAAGTATTTGTTTCTAATCTCAAAGGCGGAAAGCAGGTGATGATGAATAATAATAATTCTAATTTTGAGAGCGTAAAAGGTGCCAATTGGGTTTCTGAGTATATTGCCAAACTTTTATGGCATGCATGTTTATGTTTATATGCACTATGGATAACATTTTTAATTAAATGCACCTTAATGGATGTTTTCGCCATAAAAATTAAAATAAATTCACCACGTCCACTCTGTTAATCCTATAATACCTCTCGATTTTTAACCAAGAAGTAATATTGTATATGGATCGTACTTGTTTCCACACCACCCCAAAGGTAAAGGTCTTGATGCTTTTTTTTACATGGTGGCACCAGTAGACTTAATCGAGTTGAAGTGAAACTTCTTTGCTGACGTGGCGATGGTTTTCGAACGTTACGAAAATTCATATCGCGTGAGGGGAGTTTGATGAATGCGTCAGCGGCGACATGAGGGGGAATACGCACAAATACGCACACGCCTGATTGGAAAACGACCGACATGCGACGCGACAGGGGGAAAAATAGATGCGTAGCGCTGCCTATATAGCATCTAAGTAGGTATGTGTTAGTAGAAACATTTAAAGCTAGACCTAGCAGGACCTCCTAATCAGCCTTCAGTTTACCGATGTCTTTGCGGTGCAATGAATTGTTTGTTTTAATGGTGGTTCAGTGGTTAGATGCTGGACCTGTGATACGGCGGCCCGGGTTCAATTCCCGTCGGTTTTTAACACATTTTTTTAGGTTATGTTTATAAAATATATTTTTTCTTCATTTTTTGCATGCCTTGGCTTAGCTTTGGTTAGTTCAGAGCGGAGCGGAGGGTCATACGCGAAGTGAAATAATACATTGGGCTGATTAGGTGCCGCGCTAGGTCTAGCTCCAAGTAGTGGGAATGACCGGGAGGCATATTCACGGATCCTACCTAAACGGTACAGTAGTACTGCGGTACTGCGATATATGTCAGCTAAACGCGAGCAAATAAAAGATGTGTTCTGTATCGCTTAAGTAATAGAATTATACGATGCTGAACTCCTCGTAATCAATCTGAATGGCTGGAGCAGAGAGGATAATGTATACGCTGTGAAAACAAGCGACACGGTAGAAAGCAAAGTGAATTCACTTTGGTAGAGAGTGTGAATTCTGATATTATGGAATCGAATTTGCAGCATCCGACGTGTTCTTGGTCAGTTAACGAAATTTTGGCACAACTATCACGATCGTCCCCTAGTGGTTTGTCGAGATGGATTTATCAAATACAAAAGTTCCTTATTGGTTTTGTGATTGTGTTGAGGCGTTGTTCTGGAACTGATTTTATTGCCTGGCCCATGTTGATCTCTGACAGAACAGGGCTGCTGACAGGAGGGGAAATAGATGCGTAACGCTGACCGGAAAGCATATTCACAGATCCTACCTAAACGGTATAGTAATAATGCGGTGCTACGATTGAGGTTTTGAAGGTCAGGTGGTGTTGTACTTTTTGCGCGTATCAGAATTACTCGTGTCTTTACGGTCCAGTGAATTGCTTTCAACAGGTCTGATGATGCAGTGGTCAGACCCTGTGCTTATGATACGAGCGGCCCGCGTTCGATTCCCGTCGGTGGCAAAACATGTTTGTTAAGGAAGAAGCTTCACTTCTAGCAGACACTGACAACAGCCCGAATTTACATTTGACGCCCGCTCTAAAAGGAATGCATCATCTTAATTTAGTGACCTTGAATCGGGTGTAGTAGATGAAAATAGAATTTGTTCCACTGTCGGGTGTGAAATAGTGGGTATCGATTTATACCTATATTTTTTTTTGGGTAAGGTAAGACCACTTTGGGCCTTTGGAATTATATATCTCGCTCTGATTTCTTTTGCGCTTTATTTACCAAACAATTAGACATTTTAGGGGAAATTGTTATAGAACCTTTTTTTTTGTAAAGTGTTTTATGAAAACATCCTTATATATTGACAGTCGTAATTGAGGTTATAGTGTACTCCTGTATTCTTCTTCTTCCTTCCTAAAAGTTTGGGCAATCTCAGCTGAGATCTTCGGCGCTTTGTGCTTTGTATACCGCACGGCTTTTGATCAAAATGATTAAAAGTTTTAAATGCTGCAAAAATAAAGAATTCGCAAACTTTTCTTGTGTCGTCTGCCACGGACTTTTCCACGCTAGCTGCCTAGAACGTGTCCATGAAGCGTGGAAGATCGGAGGGTACAAAATCTACTGCTCAGACACATGTACAAGAAAGGCAGCTGAAGATGAAGGAAAGGACCATAAAGTTGGAATCGAGAAATTACATGAAGCTGTTAAGAAAAGAGATAATCATATAACAATAATAAAACGCAATAGCCAAATATTTGAGGAGGACGTTACAGAGGCCGAGCACAAATATGCATCACAGCTTAACAAACTAAATAACTGGATCAAGGAACTTCAGGATGAAAAAAAGGAAATGGAGATATGCAATGGGAAACTTTTGAATGAAAATTTAACAGCAGCAAAAATTAATGACAAATTATCCAGGGAAATTGTCGACCTAACATCCCTAAATAAAGGCATGATAGTCTCAATTGAAGCGCTAGAGAAGGAAAACGAGAAGTCTGTATGCGATATTAAAAAGCTTAACTTAGAAATTGACAAATTAAAAATAGCTCTTGAAGAAAATTGCATTTTGAAGGAATCGCAGCAAGCTAATAAAAATCTGTCCCAATTTTCAGAGATACTAATCGGCAGATTATAGGAAAATGTTGACTGAACGAAAAAAAAACGGTTCTAAGATAAAAAAAATGACATCCTCAAATAATCCCAGTAAGTGTGCAGGGGACATCCTGAAACAGGAAACTAATAAGATTAGCAATGCTCATCACTTTGAAATAGAAAGGAATGGGGAGACTATCACTGATACTGACAAAATTTGTGGTCTGTTTAGCGACTACTTTGGTGAACTGCCGATGGTTAAAGGGGATGAAGTGGAGAACCAGCATGAGCTGAATTCTATTGACGAAAGATCAATCTTTGTTGACTCCTGTGGATGAGAAGGAGATTGTGGATGTAATCAATACCACATGCTCAAAAGGGTCAGCAGGGCTAGATGAAATCCCATGTAGCCTCTTAAAAAATATATCACTTTTAATATGCAAACCACTTTCATTCATAATCAACAAGTCATTTCTTGAAGGACTCTTCCCTACAAATCTGAAAAAGAGTCGAGTCATACCTTTGCATAAAAAGGGCGATAAGAGTCATTTGGAGAATTATAGACCAATTGCCATCACATCTGCGTTTTCAAAAGTCTTTGAAAGAGCATTCTACAATAGACTGCTAAACTTCCTATATACCTTTTCATTTTTCAATACTACGCAACATGGTTTTTTACGAAATCGATCCACTCAGACAGCCCTTTTTGAACATATATTAGCCATAATGAATTCCCTTGATGTCAGCAATACAACAATTAGCATTTACTTCGATTTAAGCAAAGCTTTTGACTTAATGCATCATAACATCTTATTTGAAAAGCTTGAAAGGGTAAGTGTCAGGGGTGTTAGTCTGAACGGGATCAAATCGTTCTTACAAGATCGCATTCAAATAGTACACATTAAGGGATGGAAGGGCAGTTTGGCTAACCATTCCTATCAGTCCTCATTTGACTCTACATCCACAGGAGCACCTCAGGGGTCTCTGCTTTCGCCTCTTCTGTTTCTTATATTTTGTAACGACTTAAATGTTGGTGTGAGTGGTGAGAATGTGTCGGTTGTACAGTTTGCCGATGATACCTCTATTGTGATATCTTGTAGGGAGTCGAATCTGGCTTATCAGATAGCCAATTTGACTGCTGCACGAATGCATGACTGGTGTAAAAAGAACATGCTCTTATTAAACACAGATAAAGCAAATTTTATCGAATTTAGAAACAAAAATAAAATAATCAACGGACAATATGTAATTCATATAAATAATCAACCCATAAAACCGGTAGAAACTCTAAAATTTCTGGGGGTTCAACTAAATAATAACCTAAACTGGCTTGAGCATTGTGAGGCAACATGTAAGAAACTTTCATCGGCAAACTATGGTATTTATAAACTAAGGGATATTGTTAACCATGATTCCCTGCTATTATGCATTTGTCCATTCCCGCCTGCTGTATGGTGTTTTATTTTGGGGAGCCCAAAACCAGGTGATGTCCCGTATTTTTGTATTGCAGAAGCGCATTATAACAACGATGTGGACAGGACAGCTGTTTACCACTATTTAATAAACTTAAGATCATGACAGTTTATTCAATGTACTTGTATAGTATGTAGTATGTGTTGTTACATATATCAGCATAGGGATACATTTGTGAGTAATAGTGCAATGAGTGGTAGTGGTGTTGTAACAAGGTACGGGGCTAACCTAAGAGTGCCCAAACATGCAACAACTTTGTATGAGAGAGGACCCTACTACATGGGTATAAAGGTGTTTAACTGTCTTCCAACAAGCATGAAAGACACTAGACCCTACGCAAAATTTAAGCAAACTATGAAAAAATTCTTTAGTTCACCTCAATTTTATGGTACTCATGAATTTCTTGTGCACCGTTCGGACATTGCGGGAGGGATGGACTGTGCTTACTGCTAACATTTAGTAATAGTCGTTTTATATATGAGTGTTTTCTTTTGAACAATTTTAAATTGTAAATTTTATATCTTGACTTTGTTTGTTTGTTTTTTTTAAATCCTACTATAGTAATATTTCTCTTTCTTTAAAGTTTAGTTATCTAATGTTAAGTAAAGATATTGACGACCCAATGTTCCGTAACCAATAATGGCAATAAAGATTTTGAATTTGAATTTGAATTTTGAATTTGAATTTGAATATATTAATATTTTTACCTACCATGTACTGTTTCGTAAATATTCCGAAAAAAAAATAAAATTGGGGTGGAAACAATGTTATAAAGGATGAAGCACACATTTTAGGGGTGGGAACTTTTAGTTTATTAATATTTATGCAGTTTTTAATGTGTCTATCAATTTTAAAATTTTATAAACATTGTCAGATATATATTACAATTTTAACTGTAATATTCCTGAATTATATATAATTTTTTAAATATGCCCATGGTGCGGAATTTTACTGTCGCACTGGATATTTTACATTTAATTGAACAGTACTTACTCGGTAACAGAAAAGTGTGAAAAAATCACTAGGACTCAATATTTTCATTAATACTATTTTACAAAAAAAATATATATAAAATTTGTAAGACGCGTGATTTCTAATAATAAAATAGCGGATAATGAGGTCCAAATACCTATTATGAAAGATGGCTCAATATTACAACGATACATTCAGTCACGTAGGTACCTTTTTGAAAGGAAGTATTTGTTCCTAATCTCAAAGGTGGAAAGCAGGTGATGTACGAATAATAATAATTCTAATTTTGAGAACGTAATAGGTGCCAATTGGATTATCGCTGTTTTTCTGAGAATAATGCCAAACTTTTATGACATGCATGTTTATGTTTATATGCACCATTGATAATAATTTTTATTAAATATAAATAAAAGTGTTCGCCATAAAAGATTCTGAGGCATTCCATTTATGGGTACGTCAGGGAGAAACGTCCGAATAGATGGGACTTCTTCAGTATTATCTGTCTGTATTACGTAGCTATCTCCACCAATATTTCTTACATATTATGACTACAAATACAAATCATGGTAATATGTGTCTGTATGTTCTCTATTGATTGAAATTAATTTTTGTGAAGATCCCAATATTTTGTGGAGGAAATAAAGCGATCTCCAAGAAGTCATCAGAATAAAATATCACCAAAGCACACTAGCCCAGTCAACGTCCAGGAACAAAAATTAAAAGCCGCTCTTTTATACAGAGTATTCCAATTCTAAAATAGTACTAGAATTTCATATATAAACCTGTGTCGAAAATGGCTCCCTAAAGAAGAAGACCTTGAAGATTACTTCTCCTATATATTTTTGAGGCTATTTAAGAACAGAAAAAAAAACAGTAAGTGCCAAAGACTGCACGACAGGTGTAAAAACTTAAAAAAATTACGAAAAATAAGTATTTTTTTTATGTTAATGCTATTTTTGATTTTTTTTAAATTAAAATTTGATAGGTGATTTGATTTTGACTTCAGGACTTATTTATGTAATGTCGTATCAGCTGCCTCTAAATATTTGGGATTTATTATTCGCAACAACAAGAATTTTCAAAACCCTAATGCAATAAATATACTATAATTTAGTTTTGTGCGATCAAAGTTATGGGTGTCTCATTTGGCATCCAATTTACCTAGTTGATATAATAAAGCTTAAATCAGCGTGGATTTTTGAAATATCTGGCGTACAAGGAGGAGGATGTTTATTCTGCTAAGAAACTTGACCACACTTTTTTATTGAACATATTTGGAATGATATCATTCAATGCCTCAAGAGAAAAGGCATAGATTAGGAATTGCCTTTTTGTTTAAACTCTGGAGTCTGGAGTAATAGAATTGATTGTATCGAGCTACTCAGTGGTATTAGGTACATTGTTCTCAGATTAAATGCAAGATGTTCATTAACTTTATTGTCAACGCCCTAAAACTAATATGCAATCTAGAGCACCAATATATTATATTTATAATTGGTTTAATATTTATTGTACACATTGTGATATTTAAAAGCATTAATCAGCAGAGTTATTTGATTTATTATTTTGTTTTTATTCTCACTTACTTTCCAGCTTTGAGTTAATGTAGGTGATTTTGAAATGTTATCATACATATTTTTTTGGCGTTTTTTTATGACCTTTATCAAGAATTCTTTTTGTATTTCCTGTAATTGAGTGACTTATCTGCTCGAAATATATGAATATTTATTTTACTTAGGTATATTTAAAGCTGGATCGAAAATGGTTATCTAAAGGAGGAGATCTTGAAGATCCTATATAATTTTTAAGCTGTTTCTGAAAACCACAAAGACAGCATATCTGTATCGAGTATGGATAGTTACACGTATATTTTAGGAGCCTGACATCAAATGCTGTAGACGTATTTTCCGGACGTTCTGTATATGATACTTTATAACATAAATAAGATAATTAGGTTGAGTATCTCATTGCAACAAATAATTTTTTGTTAGGAAATTCCGCCTGTTTTGTGAACCCATATTGCAGTACATCCATTTCAAGCAATTAATTTTGAAACTTCTGTGCATTTACAATGATGAGTTTGGTCACGTAGCTCCTTTTTTTACTTCGACCGGAAATAATTTTTTTACTCATTGATTAGACAATAGCTAACAATCTTTGTTCACATAAATTGGCGTTTTTTTGTTAAATAAAACTTCGCCAAATTGGTTTTTATTAAAGTATTGTCATTCAAGAATAGGTATTTAATAATAATAAATTGTTACGGGTCTCTAAAACGATAATTTTGACAATATCAGATTAAAAAATTAGTTCTGGGACCATTGCATTTTCATTTTTAAACAACAAATTGCTGGCGCTTTTGAAAATTAAGAACCATGGGTACAAAGTTAAGAAATCCTCTACATTCATTAAAAAAATGTGGAATATTCATTTTTATGAATACATATTATAAGAATACAAATACTCTGTATTCGAATACATTTTAAAACGTGTCTTCGAATTCTCTGTATTCGAATCTATTTTTAATTACGGTGTTCAGTATTCGCATTCGAATACAAATTTTAAGTATTCGATCCAAATCTGCTCTTTTCGAGCAATCAACCATATCGAAGTTGTGGTAAATAATTTCAAAATGTAGAACACAGCTATACTTGCATTTCATAATATTAATCTCGCATTGTTGGAGTTTTAACTTCTGTTGTATTGAGATAACCTACCTCTTTAAAATACTATTTCATTAGACCTTGTACCTTTCATTTTTGAGACACCCTTTATACATGTAAAAGACAAATCAAGTCATAAAGTGAAGTCGAGTTTTTGCAAGGGAGGATACCCGAAAGGTATTGCTCGAGAACGGAGAATGAAGAGTCAGAAGCCAGCGGAGTGTACGGTTTATTTTGATGAATTGTTTTGCTTCTGTGTTGCAATATGTCATTACAAGTCGGTAAAAATGAAACTTATAATATTGTTTTAACATAATTTGTACCCTTATATATTTTATTTTCATGGATGATTCATATTTGATGGTATAACGTGTGTATATATTTTGATATTGCTGTTAACATAATTTGCACAAATATATTTATTTTATTTTCATTGATAATAATTCATATTTGATGGCACAACATGTGTATATATTTTGATATTGTTATAAACATAATTTGCACAAATATTTCATTTATTCTCATGAATAATTCATATTTAATGGTATTAACCTGTATATATATTTTCATATTGTTACAAACATAATTTGCACAAATATTTCATTTATTCTCATGGATAATTTATATTTGATGGTATAACAAGTGTATATATTTAATGAAATCGTTTTATGCTGTGACTAACACTGCTTTTTCAGTCTGTCTTTTCGTGCTGGAATTTTAGTTTCAGTATGACTGTGATTGTAATGTAAGTAAGGGACTTGATGAATCCACTAACATTTTCCTCCCCCGACTGAGCGAATATCCTAGCTATAAATCGTGAGCTTGCGAGCAAAGCACCCTAAGTCGTTCTTTTAACAAATGCTATATTCTTAATGATTTACTTTTGTATGAAACCTTTGTGAAATTTAAATTAACATTAATTTGTAACCTTGATTTCGACTTGATGCCAATTGCTTATAAGCACCCGAAATGATAAAGGATCTGTCGCCTGTGCACAATTACACAGAATAAAACCCTATATCGTAATTGAAATGTATTATATCGAAATGACTATCACTAATAAGCAATAGTAAAGGATTACTATTCAATCACAAATAATGTAATCAATCGCTAGGCGATGATGAAGGAAATATATATTAATCGGCCTACAGGTCTTACTAGAGATATTTGCTCAATTTGCAACTATAGCTGAGTAGCCTCCCGTATGGGACCTCAGTACCTGCTGGCGACGTCTGGCTAACTAATACTAAACTCTTCAGTTTTGATTGTATTGTAGTATTGTCACAAGTGTGGAACGACAAATTGCGGTGCGTGAGACAGTAATTTAATTAATTGTTATACTAATAAAGGTTGTATAGCATAACTCGGTTTAAGAATTGAGAACGAGGGTTTCTCTGCCGTACTCTTTCCCCTCGTGAATTCCAGGCTGAGTCCGGCACGCTTTTCTGTAATAAATTAGGCGTATTAGGTATCTGTAGTTTAATTTACATGACGCACCTTTCCCTCAAATTTCTCTAATCGTGTTTAGTCGAAGCGCAATCCGAATAATTAAAAATTGTGTAAGATATAAAATTAACACAACGTAGGTATTGATTTTCTTTTTAATCTATTTTGACGATCATTGGCAAAATAAGGACAAAGCTCAACTTATCTCATTCAACTATGTTGAATCGACCCGGGTACGTTATACTACAGTATGGTCTTAAGCACAAACTGCTTTTCTGACAAAACAAACAGAAAATGTTGCAAAAATATTGCTAAAAAATCTTCTAAATGAAGCCAGCTCTTCGATTAAAAAATATGAACTGATATTTGTTCAAAAACCATTTTGAACACGTCTGCAAATCTAACGATTTAATTTTTGTACAATTTAACATTCCACGCCACTGTCCTCGCATTCCAAACAAATTAAAACCTTGGCGATACTACTACCGCCCTCTCTTGTTTACCACGTTTATCCACTGCGTCGGCAGGCTAGAAAGCTAAAAGTTAAGCGTCTTCAAACGGCCTCCGACCAATCATAGCGCTTCCCGCTTTATCCGGGCGGTATTACTAGCGCCATCTGTTGTAACCACCTTTACTCATTTGGAGCCTGCCGCGCATCCTAAACTCATCTGACCAATCATAGCGTTTCCCGCTATACCCCGGCGACCGAGTCGACCAATCACAGCGCATCCTACAGGACAGCCAGTTCACCCTAACTAAAATTCCCTAAAATTCACATCTTTAATATTCAAATTTCATGAAAACTAATCAGCAGATTTCAACCGGATTTGTATTAAAATTCATAATATTAATTTAGACAACCGGTCATGTTAAGTTTTTACACAATATCTCTGTATTTACATTATTGCCCTTTCAATGCCCTAACCGGTGCATCTTCTCCCACCAGAAGGGGCGGTAACAACTTCTTCAAGTTGCTCTAGTTCCCACGTTCTAGAATTCAGTATAGAGTAAAAAGAAGTGTCTTGAACCTCGACCATGTAAGTCGCAAAAGGCGCACCCCCGTTTCTAGCCGGCTGGCGCTAGGCGCCATGCCGGCAAGTTTTTCACGTTTTGAAACCTCATAACCTCTCTAGTTCGTTACTCAAGTGATATAGTGATATCCTGGCATAATCATCGTCACATCAAGCCTACAATAAGGTATTTATTGGCAAACTTAATGCCATTATTCTCCCGCCAAGCAATGGCGTCCCAATTGGTCTTATCCATGGGAGTTGTACAATCGAGCCCTGTCTCGAACCACACCGCACTCAATAGAGCATAGTCTCGAAATCCCAAGTAAGTAAACTAACATGTTTACAATCACATTCTCACTAAGCCTACAAAAAGGTATATATCGGCATCTCATTGCCAATTATGGAGACCGACTGATCTCTAGTACTAAGCCTACAAAAAGGCATTTTTTCGGCATCTACTGCCCAGTGGCGTGTCGTATAGGGGGCCAAAGGGGGCGAATGCCCCCTCCGCCCTTCCGCCTCTAGGTGACCGGGCGCCCCATGTTTCACGAATTAATTTAATTCTCTCAAATCTGTAAAAACCAGACGGTTGGCGCTATAATTATTTTTTGTATGTATCATATTACATGTTCCAGTTTTTATTTAATGCACTATTTTTTGTAAATAAATAATACATAATTATTTATTTTTTGTAATATAATGTCCCTTGTCCCTTCTCACTCTTCTAGAAAATAATATTGCCAATATTCGTTATAATAGGTAGTGTACAAAATTATTTAATAATAAATTCGTAATAATTTAATAAAATTCGAAAATCTTACTTCATCAGTCGAAAGAACGGGTGAAAATTAGTCAAAAACTATTATAATATCGAGGGTCAAATAAATGTTTTGGAGTGTGGCATCTGGCACCCGCCGAAATGTTTCTCCTTCAGCGCTTCACGCTGCCACGAAAGGCGTAAACACGGGGGATGGGGTGGGTAGAGGGGGTAATTACCACCCCCCTTCCCAGAACTTGATGTGTAAATTAATTTTGCGTTAAAAAACTTCGGCAGTTTTTTGCCAGGTTTTAAAAATTATTTTTCTGAAAAACCTAAATAATCTAATTATTATTCATTAACGTGGTAATACGGACGGGCGGATAAAGAATAAAGAATGCATTTTATTTGGGTATTTTGGGTTAGTCAATTAGTTCCATATTCGGTTGTTAGTTGCGTTTGTCGTTTTTCGGATTTATATAATTATACTCGACGCGCCGAACAGATTCACCAAACACTGAAAACACGGAGACAATAATTTTTCATATTTTATGATTCCATTGATTCCAAACATAGGAACTTTGATTAACACACTCTATTTTTATTTTTTGTATTATGGATAAGAAAAATCAAAATGAAAAACAAAACATTGAGCCGATTCAATTATAAAATAAGACGAATTGTTTCCGCAATTGGTGAATCTGTTCGGCGCGTGGAGTATAACATAGTTATTTATGCAACAAGTGTGTAAAGTGTGTGGCATGAGCCGTAGGCGAATGCGACAATCCCATGAATAAAAAAAGGGTACTTTACACATGAGTAGCATACAAAAATTTTTCTACTATCGAAAAATATATGAAAAAATAAAAATAATGTTATATTACTTTACGCACTAGTGCGTAAAATATATTATTTTACGCACTGCCCTAAACGTCAAAAAATATGTCAGTAAACGTCAAAAAATATGTCATCTTTACTTTACGCACTAGTGCGTAAAATACCTTACTTTACGCACTGCACATTAAAAAGGCCTGTTTTACGAATCTTAGATAGTGCGTAAAGTGAGTATTTTACGCACGGTAGTAGAAAAAATTATTTATATAATTAATAACAGACGGTCAAGCGATAAAGGGTGCTGTTAATTATTAAAAATAAGTAGGTAAATATTAAAATATTTTATATATTTTTATTTAAAAACGAAATAACTATATACTTATTACAATTACATAATTAGAATTTTTAATTATTGAATCCTTTATTTGATTTAATGTAAATAACATTCATCGTCATGTTTATGTTTTTTATTCGTTTCCCTATTCGCCGGATTCTTGAATATTTAATATATTGGTCACCCCACGACCTTTTTGTTTTTTAACGATTTTAATGACTTTTGGGCGAAAATTGGGCGTGGCACCCCGAAATTTTTCCGGCGGCGCCCTTTTCCCCGTTTGCCCCCTTCGCCCTTCGACCCACGACACGCTACTGCTACTGCCATATGGAGACCCACTGATCTCTAATACTAAACCTACAAAAAGGTATATATCGGCATCTACTGCCATTTTGGAGACCCACTGATGTCTAACTCTCAAAGGCTCTGCCATTCGCTGCAGAGTCCTTAATGGTATTTTCCATTGCATTTTCAACATTCTATATTACCAGCATACCACTGGACTGCTATACTCTTTGCCTTATTCTAATATAAGGATTACTCTGCACTAGTCTGCATACACACTCATGCCTTATTCTCACATAAGGATTAAACGGCACTAGTCTGCCAATTTACACAAGCTATCACAATGCTACATCCCACACGCGGATTTCTGCTTACCTATGCTACCTGCATAGCATACTTACTAATCATTCATGCGTGCACCAATAAGCCGCATTCACAAGGCATTCATGTCATGCCAATATGCACTAACTGCTTACCAGTCAAACCACTACACTTCAGTCATTCCTATTTGCAAGACATATAACTACATTGTACATAGAAGCTAGATATAGGCTTAGCAAGTGTTTTGTCAAAGTGACTTTCCCCCAGTGTTAGAAGATAACCTGAACATTGAACGTTTCTCGTCAATGGTGTTCATAGTGTACATATTAGCTTATAGGTGGACTCTAAGGTAATACTAATCCTGTTATTATCGCTTGTATATTGTATTTTATATCAAAGCTAAATCAGCTAACATAGTTGATAAGCAGCTGTTCCGCAGGAACTCTAACAGACATTTAACTGTATATAGTTTCAAGGTTATGTTTATAACCATACATTAGTTTAGTACTACAATTGTTTACGCAATGCTTTAGTTTTTAAGAGTATTATTTATGTCATATTTTTCAAGGTCGAAATTTGCCTCGACTGATATTTTTCACATCGTAGCACTGACTACATACAATTATTCAGTGTTTATATTTTATGTATTTATGAGCTTCTAGTTATTTTCAAGTAAAGTAACTTATTAAAATATTCATATAATGCTAAAGCTTTTTGTTTTATTTACAAAATGACTTTAGAACTAGCCCTATGGTTAAATTTCAGTGCCCAAGAGCACATCTCTTTTTGTTCACAAAATCGACCAAGATCGACTCTGAAACAATATTTACTTATCACTTATATGACATTTCCACTTTTTAAAGTAACACCCGAGTATAAGGAGATGCTCTTTTTACTCGGGTAACGGGTAACACTGTAAAACGTCAGCTTATGGTCTAAGACCACACACAAAAATCGTAACAAACAATTAGTAAGTTTTCGAGCCATTTAAAGGATAGAGGTATTTCCCTCAATCTCAACGAAGCCAGTTCAAATATAAATAAGGTGGCTTATATCTTACGTCGTTGAACTCTATATCCTGACACCCTGTATATTAAATATCTTTATGAAGCAAAATCAAAATTTTTACTTGTATATTTACATAAATGTATTTCAACATTTAATTCAAAAAATATCACTGCTGATTGATGAAAAACGTAACCGGAAGAAATATCACTGGAAAATATATCAATCAAAGTTACCTGATGAAGTAGGTAAAACTCTTTTCACGAAAAATGGTTCTGACTGAATGACTTACCTGCGTCGATCCCATATGTAAAGGGTCTGATTTTAGATATTTATATATTTAATACAGGCTTGATGTTCTAAGAAAAACAAGTAATTATTTTGCTATGATATTTTTATATTATTTTAATAAATGGAAAAACCTAAATAATACGATATTCTAATTACTGGTTATAATTATTTAAATTTATAATGTTATTCTATATTTAGTTCTGTTTCGCTGTTGCTATCCTCATCTAAATTAATTATAATCGGTTTAATTATATTATTTATTAGTAATTTTCTACAGTAATTATGTGATTGACTGAATTTTTCCAACTATCTGGGGGAATAGCGGTTAACACATTTTCTTATTAGTTCAACAACAGTAGTAGTGGCAACATGGCGAGTTACAGTGTTGTTACGGGTGGAAATTCTCCTATTTATAAAGGTCATTTTAGGAAGGAATATCGATTGGTCAATCATCTCTATTGTCTTTTCTCGATAAGTTCGTACCTGTCTAAGTTTCTGACAAACAGTATTTTAAATGACATTTAAGAATTTTTAGTTGAATGTCAGATGGTAGTTTTGACGTGTTTACAGAATGGTTTCTGCTATTTCATCCAGTAGGAGGAGAGAAAACAGAAGAAAACTGTTGTTGTTGATTTTGTAAGGCTTTTGTTTATTGATTAGCCAAAGAAAATTCCTTGGGTTGAGAGGTAGTCCTCGAGTAGTATTTTATTTCGCAAATGAAGTAGACTGGAAGTTGTTTAAGACTCTCGAGGAAAGGTCAATTGCATGTGAAGAAATTTCTAGCAACCGCCGTAATGGCAATATAGGCCGTTGATCCTTTCAAGATACCCAGGAAGGTTTTGGTAAACCCCTAGTTATGGGTAAGCTGTTTTAAGTTGTTTTGAATGTAGAATTTCAAGTAGACTTTTGGGGCCGAGTTTTGGCATTTTTGTAAATTTCATGTTATGTTGTTGTTATGGATTAGTTTACGCTTTTAGGGTTCTTGGAACTGGTTTTTAGTAGCTGAATTCTACAGCGGAATTTCCGTAGCGCTTTGTTGCGGGGTTCTATGGCTGTTTCCCTGTAGGGTAGGAAGAGCCACTATTACCTGGAACCTGATTAATCTGGATTGTTTGACATACAGAGAAGGATGATGGTCAATTCTCGGATATAACTTGCAGGAATTTGTTCCTCAAGATAAGTCTAATTTTATACATACTATCACGTTTAGACAGCACTATTGTGCCAGAAGTATTTACTACTTTGCAGAGACTTTTAAATTTAAACAGAATTTGGTACCCAAACATTTTCCTAAAACGCTTTATTAATTTCTTTAGTAAGTAATAGCACACATCATAATCCACTAGAGTATATATAATAAATACCTTTTGTGAAGTGTTACTACGCCGGCCTAGAAACATTGTTTACTTCTTACGGGTGCTAGATTTATGGATAATCTCTAGTACATATTATATCCAAGGAAGTTTATTCATTTTATTACCTTTTTACTTTAATTTGGCTTTGACAATTGATCATAACATTGCTTTTTGAGGAATGCATTCTCTGGTTGAAACTTGCAACTCGAGCTTTTGGAAAGGCTATACTAACCTGGTTAAATTAACTTAGTGTAGTCTATGTGATAAATTCAGTATTTCTATCACCGTCTAGGTTGCAGGTTGCAGCAGAACGTTTCGGAGAAGTGAACTTTCAAAATTTTATAACCTTTTATTTGACACCTCAAATTTTAAATTAGACTGACAGGTTGACAAGAGGTAGGAATTTTCTGTATTGTTTATAACCTTTTCGCTTGACACCTTTCAAACTTTCGATTTAGGCTATCAGGTTGACAAGAGGGTGTGTCTAGTAGTCAATAACTGTAAATAGTAATTTGCTTAATAGGCTAGAGGAGCTTGCTCTATTTTTCTATTTTAAAATAAAGTATTGGCCTCACATGATTGGTATTATTTAGGGTGAATTTGAGAATGTAGATTTTGAATGGTAACCGAGCAGGTCGCGTAGACTTCGTCAGGTAATTATTTACTTAATTTGACATTTGAATTTCAACTTAGTTTCTTTTATTTCCAAGTTTTTTTTACTGTGTCCAAATAAACATCGATAGGGCTTGCCAACAAAAGTAAACTTGGTGGCGTCCAACCCCGACTTGGACTATTACTTATTTTGATTTAATTCCATATTCAGGTGCAACAATACGGAACTTGATAGTGGGAAAAGATAAGTTCGAACCCCTTGTATGCAGCAAGCAGGTAATGCGAAATTAGCAGTTTGCAAAAACGTTTCCATCGACGAGGATCCTAACCTTCAAAGAAAGTGATCCGCAGAGTGAAATCGTTGAATTAAGGAAGAACATATCAAGATTTACAGCGCAAATATACTAATACAGAATTATGTATTTTTAATGGGGAAAATCAGGAAACTAGAAGAAAAGTGCTGTGATAAAAACTAGGTACAAAGTCCAAAACCGGCAAAAACTCCAATTACCGCAATTTTCAGCGCCGCATCGGTAACATCGCGGACCTAGCGTCGTTGCGTGAAGTCAGCCGCTGACGACAATGATAAGAAGTTGGCTGCTGTTACCAATATTGTGAAGTTGGTCGCAGACGTCAATGGTGAGAAATTAGCCAAAGCCAATGGTGTGAAGTTGGCCACTGGAAAAGTAAAACAGTTGAAAAGGTACTCTCACAATAACGAACGAAACGCGGCTACGCAGCCTCAACAACCATGTCAGAAGACAAGTATGGCAGCAGACGTCAGTCAAACCAAGGAGAGGGTAAAACCCATGAGGGACGACAGCCGAGACATAGACAGGAGCAGGAACGGCGATGAAACCGCACCCTCAAAACGAAAAAAGCCAATACGACCGAGCCTATCGAAATCGACTTGCACGGCCCAGCTCTATGTCCAGTTGTTTCTGATGTTTTGATTTTGGCAGATGAAAGCAAAGCAAACAAAACCAGGCAACAGGAGGAAAACAGTGAAAACACTGAAATCAGCGTTGCTAAGCCAAAGGAAAATGCAAATGGTGAGTGGGAAATTCAGAAAAAGAGAGGATTCAAGAAAAAAATCGGACTTGCCTCCGTTCAAGTGAAAGGAGATGCAGAAACTACCCTCAAAATTGCTTCAAGGGTTCCAAAATATTCTTGCCTCTTCCTGTCTGGACTCAACAGCCCACGAAGTTCGAGGCTATCTGAAGGATAATGGTGTGGAGAAGTGCATTACAGAAAAACCTTATACTAAACGTCAGCATATAAGTTGTTTTACTAAACATACCAGAGGAAAAAGAATTAGAAGATTTGACTACTGATTTTTGGCCAAATGGTCTTAAAGGTTTTAAACCTGAAACATCTAGTACCTCAGTTACAACAAAGAGGGAAAATTAGCAAAACCAGGCTTAGATATTGGAGATGGAGAGTTCAAGATCCTAAACATCAATGCACTGTCTTTAAGGAACAGCATTCTGCAGCTGGAAGCATTTACTACTGACAAAAACTTGGATGTTGTTTGCGTAACTGAACATTCTATGTCAAAGACTGAGATCGGCTTTCTAAGAATTGAAGGTTTTAACTTCGTAGGGTTTTCTGCTTGGAAGAGCCACATTGGGAGGGAACTGTGATGTTTGTTCGTGAAGGGCTACAGGCAATTGTAAAAAAAAATTAAAATGATTTTAATGTAGAGAAATATATTGAGTGTTCATGTGTTTATGTAAAGGATATTAATGTTTATATTTTAGCTATCTACTAAACACTATAGGAACCGGCAAAAGAATAATTCTAGCAGGTGATTGTAATGTTCATTTTGACACAAATCAATCAAATGTTTTGAGATTTTCAAATGTCCCACCTGACTGGGTTTGGTATGAAGCAAGCCATTAAGGTGGCAACCAGGCAAAATGCTTGTTTGGATAATGTCCTCGTGGGCGGGGATGTGGATGTTCGTCATAATGAGGTAATAAATCTTGATATATCAGATCATTTAGGCCAGATAGTTAATCTCTCTATCATTTCAAATATAAGTGTTCTGCAGCAGTTTAGAAAGAAAATGAGACCCATAACTCAAAGAGGCTTATTCTTATTTCATAATAAACTACCAAAGTGTTTATGGGACTTCTTTGATATCTCAAATCCTGAAAGGGCATGTAAACAATTTATCAATGTTTTAAACGAGGCATATTATGAATGTTTTCTTGAAAAATGGTATATGATTAGACCAAAGGGTGGTGTCTCATAGTTTAATCAAGAATTAAAGGCAATGAGGGAATATAACACTGTGTATAGCAAAAAATATTATAATAAATATAAAAATAACTTTAAAAAAGCCATTCGGAAAGCCAAAATATATATTAAAATATACAAACTACTTTACAAAACAAAAACAGCATGGAGTCATTTCTAAATCTTCAGGCAACCGTAATAATAATAGTCCTCGATATATACCTTCTGGCACTTCTACAAAGACCGCAACAAAACGTAGAAAATAGAGCTACAGCGTGTCAAACGATGTTAAATTGGGATATGTTCCATAATATCCCCCCCCCCCCTTGGTTAGATTGCGCTTTAAAAAGAAGAAGATGCCAGCAATTGCGATAGAATCAAGACCGCGTTCTCAGTGTTTAATTGTAAAGCCTATTTCTGCGTTAACGAAAAAAAAAATATGTGCCTCACCTTTATAAGCAAACAACTGAAGTGGTATCAGAAATTAAGTTGTTATTTTTGAAGGTTTATTTCTTTCCTAAACTTCTGCCCCGCGTTTCGACGTTATTTTATTTTATTTTTTTTTGCTTCTTGTTTCAATTCTTTCCTTTTTCATACAGCATTTCTTTCCTTCCATTTTACCTACCTTTTTTCGCCGAAATTTTTTTTAATTATTTTTTATTTCTTTTTATAATACTTTTATTAACTTTCCGAACAATTTTTTACGTTTTTTTTTCTTTCTTTTTTTTTTCTTTTTTTCTTACTTTTTAGGGTGTCCGGCGGGGGTGGGGGGGGGATAATTTCCCCCACTGATGACCCCGTGACACGGAGATTCCGTCCAAAATCCTCATTTTACCCCGGCTACATATATTGAAAATTTCTGTCCTCTAGCTGTACTGGAACATGCTTCATTAGAGTGCTTCCCTTTGATTTCCGTTTCATCTGATTTTCTTTTTTTCGGACTTAACCTCGCTAAAGAAGTTTCACTTCAAAAAAATTATATCAAATATCATGATTGTTCAATAAATATTTTTTTTACAATTCATATTTATACCTTTTTACCTTGAGGGGACTTGAAAGTCCCGGCCCCAAACAAAAGTTAAAGAAAATTATCTTCATTAGATCTCGGCTAACTGAAATATGAAATATATTTCTCACATTTATTATAATTATAACTTATCTCTTTTTCATATTCCTAGTTGTGTAGGAAAATTATTTGTTGATTTATTAAGGGATTATTAACAAACAAACGAAAACATACATTGTATTATTAACAATGCAGCAGAAAATAAGTATAATTTATTATGAGGCTCATATAGTTAACGATAAAGTGCAGGTAATCAGAGGAACCTAAAAAAATGTAAATACAAAACAGCACGTTCATTTTATGGGCTGCACTTATCTTTATGAATTGAATCACTCTAGGGGCGTTATATGTGTACGTCAGCACGTAGAAAAAGGCCTGCTAGTAGTCATCTATTAAGGCATATTGAGAAATATTTAAAAGCGAAAATAGAGTAATTTAGATGTGGTATACCGTATATCTGGAATTAGTTATAAATAGGATTCTTTATTTACGGTTTCATCATGCTTGCGTTTGTTACTATAGGATTATTATTATTATTACTAAAAAAACAAGCATTTTTATTAAAAAAAAAAACAATATTTTCAGTGAATAATATAAAATTAAATATACGGTATTTAATTTAAACTTGGTTCTCAATTGTTTACAATAACCCAACGCCCCAAAAGCCCGTTGCAACTTGTGTGGGGTTATTTCACAGGATGTCCGAAATAAGGTTTCTTCTCCTCTTATCTCAGAATCTATAGAAGATACAAAAAAGTTAATTAAACAGTTTTTTTGATTCACTTATATTTTTAATTTTTGTCATTGTCATACGTACACAGTATTCAGTTTGGGTTAGTTTGGGTTTGAAACAGACATCGACTTTTCAGGATACCCTGTAAATTTCTGTCTTTTTCGATTCTGCTTAAAATCCTAAGTCTAATTGGTGTATTATACCGTATACGTAGAGAGTTAGAGAGATGGAAACAAATGAAAAACGAGCTTTTGGATAATTTAGAGAGGTACAGAGGGAAAAAGGTTGGAGATGGAAATAAATTACGGTGTGTGCTTAAGGCCCGCTTTACACGGTCAATATTATTGAAGCAATATTATTGACGCAATATGTGGTAAAATTGGGTACCCCTCACATGGCTCAATAACATTGATCAATAATGTCAGTTACGGTCGTACTTTCAATTAATATGGATAAAATAACGATAAGTGCACTAGCCGTGGCACTCAAGAAGACAAGGAAAAGTGTGGATCAAACGCTGGTTAGAGAAACGGCCGAGTCATGGATATGGGGAACTAATCCGACGACCGACTACTGATCCTGATGATTACCGCAATTTTTTGCGAATGGACGAGCAGGTGTTTGGTTTCGCCATTAATTAAAAAAACCCACAAACGTGAAAATACTTATTGACGCGGCCTCAATATATTGACGGGCCTTCAGTAAAAATTACACCGTTTTAATTTTCTTCAATACTTTTTCCATCAATATTATTGTTTCAATATACCACTAAGGGGACCTTAAAACCACACGATATAAGTGAAAGCTTCAACAAAGCGATATTAAAAACTAAATAAAATTTAAAAAATATATAGGAGGTGTCAAGCACCTTCTGATACCTTTCGCATGCTAGGTGAGCGCTAGACCTCTACAATTCTACTGAAATAGTTGTGTTAAAATAGTTATTTGTGTTTTTAGAGCGTAAAGCAACGGATTGCTGCTTGAGAATGAATGTTACCGCAATCTTTCAAAAACGTCAATCTTGCTTACCGGTAATCTTTCAAAAACGTCAATCTTGCTTTTTGCTCGAAAGGCAGAGCACTTTTTCTACAGCCGCATTTTTAAAAATTAAATGCACATTTTTCTCTATACTTAGTCTGAAATTTGTTACAGTCCGATTTTGCCAATGTCAAATATTTTTGATTTTCATTTATATGCCGCATTTAGGGAAAAAGATTTTGCTGTATTTTGCACTCATAGGTTTATTTATTCTAAATTTATTCATTCGATTTGCTAACAATTCGCTTGAAATTGCCGCTTTTCTGAATGT